>VZTL01076748.1:45351-100652 GCA_013400535.1 Scopus umbretta | reverse complement strand
AGCTGAAACCAGGACACCAGGGCTTTGCAGTGATGCAGGTTCTTGTTATATGGGCATGTATGGGTCTTCATGCAGCTTCAGAGGTATTTTAACTCTTCCATGTGATGTACATTCTGCTCAGCATGAATTTGACCAAGATCAATTTCCTTAAAGATTCCTCATAGTTTCATCTGAGTTACAGTTAAGGCTTTTCTTTAAAATTTTAGTTTAGGGAGTGAGCTGGGACAAGGCAATCTTCATAGCACTGGGTGACCTCTTCAATCAAATGTTGTCATGCATTCATTGGCATAATACCCGCAAATTCAATTTGGCTTTGCTCATGTTTTTTTTTTCACTCAGTACCCAGGAACAGAAATACACAATTTCTAAGTGCAGAAGAATGCTCACAGGAACTGAAAGTCTTTAAAAACTGTGAGAATAGGTGCTTGTGAGAGTGTCTGGGGAAGGAATGAAATGGCTGCAGTGTGTTGTTATGCTCTCTTTCTGTTTACAGAACTTCAGCCAGCCAGTTAGGAAGCAGAAGCAATAACACAGCTTAGGTAATCAGTCTGAAAAATGGGTTACAAATAGCATGAATAGCAGTTGTTTGACGTCTTAGTTGCAGCAGATTGGTTCTGCAAATTTTTATGTCTGCATTGAGCATTAGCACAATAACTCTGGGTATCAAATTTGTTAACAGCATTGTCTGCTTGTGATTAATTTGTGAACAGAAAAATGAGCTAGGCTAGTTATTTAAATGGTGAATACTTCTGGCAGAGGCATTTTGTCAAACTGCCTCAGCATTTGTCAGGTATTAGTCAAAGCAGTATCTGGTCAGAGCATCTGCATAACTTCTTATGGCCGTAAGGGAACTGATTCCTTCTCATCCTGTAGGCAGTCTGAAAAGATGGCTAGATCCACATAAGGATTCAGCATCTTTAGTCACGTCTAACATCTTTATGGTTGCCTTGTTAATCTTTAATAGAAGCTTTTCCAAGGTTATGTTCAGTTTCATTTTGAAATAATACTCAGTTTAGATTGAGGTTTAAGAGGGGGGCAGTTAGAACTTAAAATCTGTACTAAACTTGTTTCTGATCAATCGTACTAAAACTGTAGCAGGAAGCCACAGCACGCCTATTGCAGGCAGGGTGAGCATCCTTTATTGCTAAAACCAGAACAGCTGTTTTTTCTTGTTTATTCAGATGTGGCCTCGTAGGACTGGGGTGGTATGGTGTCTAGAAACGTCACCCTAAGGAAAATTCCAGGGAGCTGTCCTCTTTTGCGTGTGTTCTATACCTTCACTTATGTGCTTTGCATTGCCCTTGCTGCTGAGGTTAACACTGTAGGATATCCAGTTCTTATTTGCCACACAAACTGTGTCACACTTTTGTTGCTTCCTATGCTCATATGTGGCTGTTAAGAGCAGACCGGAGTGCCTAGCTGGGGAGACTTGCATGACTGATAGAGCTTTTAGCATAATACTTTCTTGAACTTGATTCACAGACTGCCCGAGACAAATCTCTGGGTAAAATAGAACAGTATTTCTAAAAATTTCAGTCTGTATATGCTGAACTCCTAGTGGTGTGTTTTTCTTGTGTTTAAAGCAAGAAGCTCTTTAACCAGAGCAAGAGTTACACATGTGCACAAGTGGAAATTAGGACTCCTTAAACAGGTTAGCAGTCTACCAAAATGCCCTGGTTCTGGGCAAAAACTCTAATAGATGTTGCTTTCATGGTAACAGGTGAGCATTAAGAGGGTGGATGATTTTCTGTAATTTTTTCCTTTCCACTTCTCTACCACAGCTAAAGCCACCAGCACATAACTGAACAATTCTTTCCAGCTATTCACGTTGGATAAGTGGACAAATCCTATTATGCACACTTAACTTCTTGTGGTTTGTGATTAAGCCAGGAAGCACTCTTTTTTTCTGCCCCCCCCCTTAAAACATTCACTATCAAATGAGATTTAAAATGCAATCCATGTAAAGCAATTCACATAGCCTAGGAGATTATCTTGGGAAATTTCATCTGATGCTGGAACCTTTCAGGCTTCATAACAGCAGCAGTGCCAGCATCTTAAAAGGCTATTTACAACTTTTAGTAACAGCATACCTACATTTAGCAAAACAGAAACAATGGTCTGAACAGAAAAAACACTAGATCCAAGTAGCTGTGCTATAAAGCGTTATTAATCCAGGAATGTTGCACACCACCTGTGGCAAAATGACAGTCTTGATATTTTCTGGGGAATGTTTTCTCAAAGCAATGTTTAAGGCAAGTAATGCTTGCAAACAGATACTGTTGGTAGTGTAATTTGATTGTTTATTAGTTATAGTTTCCATTTCTGCTTAGATCTTCTGCTTCTGTGCTCCAAAACACTAATGCTAATGGCTTAAAAATAGATTTTGGACTGGAATACAAATACTATTAGGAAAAAGGGTTTATTTTGCTCTCTGAATTCTACAGGAGAGATTAATGGTGTGCTGCGACAAGTTCTCCAGACAGTGAGTCCCTCAAAGCAAGGGGGTCTTGATTTTGTATTGTGTTGTAGTATCTGCACGCTCTGGTAAACAATCAAAAATAACTGGCCCATTGCACGTGTATCCTCTGGGTTTTCATTTTTTTTTGTCAGATTTGGAGTGAAATAAACAAGTGTTGCAATTCCTCAGCAGCCTGAATTTGTGAGTCTATTGGAATGTAACACAGCATGAGGAAAGAAGCTGTGAGAGCTAAAAAGTATGCCCCATTGAACTGTGACTTCTTCCTCATTTTGCTTATAGAATAAGAGTCTTGAAAAAGTAGTGTTCTCAAGAAAGATTTAAAGAGCTTTAAGATGATCTTATTCTTTATGGTAGAGCTACAGAGTATGAATTGCTCTGGATCAAACAGGACATAATACAGGAATTGTTGGAGAGCATCCTGTGACTTATATAAAAGGTGGGACAACATCTGCTCAGGGTAAGAGAAAGCATTGACAATGTGTCAGCATATGAGCACAGAGACCTTTCAAAAACAGCAAGTGAAGCAACAATGTTTAAATAAGTCTAAGTTGGGAGGGGAGGGAGAATTTGGAAAAAGAAAGGATCAAAATTAGTTTCAACTGAACAAGCAAAAAGATACTTCATAATATTAGAAGAAAGAAGAAAATGAAGGGATGTGTAGGTCTGTTACGTAATAGAGGAAGGGGAAAAACAATGATCTCGGAAGAGAATTCAGAAGTGTTATACAAATCTTCGTCCCTCTTTTAAAGAGTGGGAATGCAACCTGGTCAGCACAGTCTTAGACTCCAAGGCTCAATAGGATCAAACCCCATGTACTGCCAGTTGCTTTCTTCCTATAGGCACATCAGCTGAGGCATCATTTTCAACACACTGGTTCCCAGTCCTGACAACGTAATAGCTCTGTTGGTGCAGGAGTGCTAATCTGTCTGACAGCTCTCATGCAGGACAGTTGGCATGTCTGAATTTTGCATCAGCATGACCTGGAATGAAATACCAAAAATGGGCAAATGTCTGACAGAATGGAATTAATTGAGACTGAGTTTGCAATCTGTTTTCCTTGGGAAAAAAAAAAAAATGTTTTTACCACTGCAAATAGTGAAGTATGGTTTGTCTTTTTTTTTTTTTTTTAAATGTAACTAATGAACTCGCATATGGTATCCCTGTAAAACTCTTCCATTACAGGGATCATTGTTAATGCTAAAGCAGGTCACACATCTCCCATCAGCCTCATAGCTATTAAGGAGATGCTTTCTTAGTGTAATTTCAAAAGCAGGTTTACCACTTTGTTCTATTTAAAATGAAAGTTCTCAGGTCCTCACAATAAGATTTGCAGTCAACACTTTGGAAGGATGAGCGTGATCTAAAGTGAAAAAGTAATGAAGTGTCAGAAAAATGGTGCAGAAGAGGGTCTCCAGCTTCTTTCCCTGGCCCAGTCATATTTCCACACTTCTATTTTAAACCCAAAGCAATACTCTTTCCATCTTTCATGCTGATACTATATTTTTTCTGACATTTAAAATATACTCTTTACTGCAAAAAAAGAAAAAAAAAAGAATAAGAATTATCTGAGTGTTCATTTAAAAAAAAAAAAAAGTGAAAAATTGTCCCCAAAATTGTCTTACTGCTGTAAGAGACCAATATGACTCTACCAGATGCTTTTCAGCAGAAATGCTGAGATGGTACGTCAATTTTCTGCTCGTGCTCTGAACTAGGAAAGAGTAAGTCAGCTCCAACCTGGAAATCAAGCTGTTCTGCTATTTGGTGGGAGATGTGTGTGTCAAACTAATACTAATGCTGGCTTGCGTTCAATCTGCCTAGGGTGCAGGGGGGAGAAGTAGAGTAGGCAGTCAGCACATACATGTGGCCATGGAGATGTGCCCTAAACGTGAAAATTGGGTTGGAGTTGTGCAACAGTGAAGGCACAAATGCATAGCTAAGAGTACTTGAGAGTAGCAAAAGCTGGCAGGGAGAAAGTCAGAAAAGCCAAGACTAAAGAGAACTTAGAAAAACAACCAATGAACCAAAAAAAAACCAACCAACCAAAAAAAAACCCCAAAACAAACAACCCATCCCTGAAGAGATTCTATTCATATACTCTAAGAAAGACACAAAACAAAGGCTAATATAAGCCCAAGTATGTACTATAAAAAGAACTACTGACAAAAAGACTGAAACAGCCAATGCTGTTTTCATGTAAATCACCACAACATATATTGGTTATATATTTAATGAAAATGGGTTAATGAGGAGATAGAAGTGCAGGTCAATATATGAAATAGTAAAGAATGGTGACATTTAAGTCAGCAGGGACAGGACAAAGAAGCTCACCCTAAGGCACTTAAGAATGGGCCAATCTCTGAACTCTTGGGGAATATTTTTGAGAATTCATATGAATTCCCAAAGGAAACAGAGTATCTATTTGTTTAAAGGGACTCGGGTAAATTTACAGCTGGTCAGCTTAACTCTGATTCCCAGGAATGTTCTGTACCAAATTATTACCCAGTCGGTTGTTATGTAGCTTCAGGATAGTAACACAGTAAAGTTAAATCCAGGCAAGGTGAATTTATGAACATCAGATCACATGAAGTTAATTTATTTCCCCCCACTCTTTTTCCCCTTTGGTTACCAGTCTTGTAGTCTTGTCTTAAAAGAAAAACAAACAAACAACAACAACAAAACAAAAAAAAACCCAACAAAAAAAAAACAACAACAAAAACCCCACCAGACAGTGATAAATGGTCATTGAACAAAGGAGTAAAGTTACTAGAAGGGTCCCATGAGAATATGTTCTGGGAACTATATTGTTCAATGTGTTTATAACCGAGCTAAAAATGAAGTTGAAGAATAAAGCAAAAATATTTAAATATAAAATTTAAAAAGGTCAGGATAGTTGAATGTTAAAGCTGCTTAGGAAAAGTTGCAGAACTATTTTTCAATACTAAATGACTCGGTGATAAAATGGCATATGAAATCCAGTGTTGATAAAAGCAAAATAATGATCCCAGGAAAAATAACTTTTAATGCATATACCATGGTATAGTTCTACATTAGCTATTGCCATTTCGAAGGGAGATCTTTAAGGTCACTAAGAGTAGTTCATGGCAAATATCATCTGTGTGCTCAGCCACACTGAAAAGGCAAATAGACTCATAAAAATTATTAGCAGGGGAAAAAAAGGAGAACAAAATAGAAAACATCTTTATGCCATCTATAAATCTAGGCTTTGCTTGCACATTGAATACTCCTTGAAAAAGGACACAAGAGAAGCAAACAGAGAGAAGGGCAGCAAAGATCAGGAGAGGCAGGGAATGACTTCCATGTACAGATCTAATTGGGCCCACCCTTCTGACTTGAAGAGGGAATACCACTAGCATACACAGAATGCAGAAGGCACATAGGGAATTGGGAATCACAAATTCTCATGGTAGTCGGTGGTACTGAGCACTGCTGTATTCAGTTATAGCTTTCTCTTTCCTTCAATTGGAGTTGAGTATGGATATAATCTCTATGAATGTACATGCCTTGGTCCACAGAAATTTCACTCATTTAAACATCATTATATTTGGGTAGGATTATAATTTCAAAAAAATATCTATTATGGTAGTTATTGAATGTCTTTATTAAAAGTGAGCTCTGCACTATGTGGAGTTAGATATTTTAATAGTGCTCTTAGTGGTCCTCAGCCATGACTAACAGCTCTACGTGAAACTCAATGTTGAGGTCATTGTTAGGGTTTTGTAGTATGACCACATTGTCCCTCAGAAGAGGACTGAGTCCGAGAAGATGACAGGTTAGTTAATTTCTGAGTCCTACTCTGTCAAATATCTCTTTATTCTTACCAGTAAACTCTGTTGGGTTTTGGTGGTTTGTTTTTTGGGGTTTTTTTTTTTTGTTTTTTTTTTCCTAATGTGAGATTTTGGTTTTTTGCAATAAACCTGAAGCTGCATTATTTTTGATGTCAAGGACCATAGTGATTAGAACAGGAAAGACTGATGCACTACAGGAATAGAAGAATATGTTTCTCATGGGTTAAATAATTAGCCTAATTAGCAAAGGGGATTTAATGATCTAAATACATTTTACAAAGGATAAGGATAATTGTTCTTCATCTTCTGGGATAATAGTGACTGACTGCAGTTCTGTGGTTTACAGTTTAGTCTGCTATAATAAAGCTGTTAGTAAAATATTTTTACTCATGATGTGAGCGGCACCGCCTTGCCTTGCAAAACTTTCTGCCTTCCCCAGTGATTCCCCAACTTTGGTCACTGAACATAGCAGTCATCCGAGAACTGCAGGTCACACGGATCTGTGTGTGAGCCTGTTTTGGTGTCTATGATACCACACTGGAAATGTGTCAGGCTCCAGCCAGACTCCAACATTAATGTGAAAAAGGCATGGAATACTTCAAGCTTCTCTGCCTCACTGTAGTTATTCAGCCTCTTTTCCTCTTAAACAAGGCTTGTGCTAAACTTCTGTGAACTTAATTTTGGACAGAACAGCTCCATGCTCTGTTCCTTGAATAAGGATAGGAAATTGTGTGGCTTTTCTCAGGTTAAAAAGCAAAATGTGACAGTAGTTTTTACATTTCAGTGTTTGGGCTAGAGCTTTGGCAGAATCATTGTGTCAGAGATGTACCTTTTCTAACAATAAATAAGGTTGGCATGCACGCACTGGAAGCTGAATAATTGCCCATTTAGTGCTCTGAAGAGGTATGGGTTCTTACAGGAAAAAAAAGAACACAGGTTTGACTATATGATTAAATTTTCAATTTGGGGTGAAATGGTGAACATGAGGGTGAACCAGGACTTTCTACTTCAAGAACTCAGCTTTACCTCACTATTTCAGAGGATTGGATTAGGCTTAACTTGTTTGATTTTAGCATAACTATTTTACATTAAATGGCAAGCAACAGGTGAAATGGATATAACAAACCTCTCTTACAGCGGATTCATCGCCTTTCACCTTTTGCAGCAGTAAATGTATAAACTGTGATTATATCTCTTTATTCTTTCCTGTTTAGTTTTGTTTCTGTGACATTTAGGTTAATTACTCTTAATCAGCCAGTATGTGTGCAAAATGCTTTGATTCACACATTTTTCCATTTAGCAGAACAACAAGAAAAGACCTACGCAAAGCCAGGTGAAAGAGAAAAGGAATTTTTTTTTTTTTTTTTAAATAAAACCCCACTGATTCCAATGGAATTTGAGCTCACAGCCTCCAAGGGCAAAGTCAGGCAGCCAGTCCCTTGGGATTGAGCCATCTCTAAGGCAGGCAGCTGCAATATAGAGTCGTTGGAATTAGTCACAAGAAGTTGTCCTTATGCCTCATGTGTCACAGGAGCCTACTGACACTAGAGGCCTGGATGATAGATCTTAGAACAGGCATAATCCCAGTTCACAAAAGGCTGTCTCCAGTCATGAAAAATTTGTCAGAAAAAATTAGACTTTGTCCCAGACACTGCTTTTAATCAGCTTAATCAGCGGTATGTGATTATTTGGCACTTCATTTATTTTAAACCCAAATTAACCTCTGTTACAAAGCCACTGCTTAGTTTCTGTAAATTAACAACCAGATATGACTTTCTGTGGCTGAGGTTATATTAAAAAAGTACACATGTGCAAAAAATAATAGCCAAGGAAATTGGCAGCTTGTTATGCTTCTCTTGCAGTTATGTTCCTTATTACTTATTTTAGAGAATAAATAGTGCTTCATATTTTCTCTTACCTTTGGTTGAAGCAATTGGCACATTGTGTATTGCATTACATTTTTTATATATGTTTCCCTCATCTTCTCCTATTGCTTCTTGCTCCCAAGCCCCCCTCCCAAAAAAAGTAAGCACTGGAAACACATAGCTGTGGGACATCATTGTCCCCTTTCCTCAGTGACTGGGAGGCACTGCAGGTGAAGTCAAAGCCAGGATCTTGCAGAGCTGGGAACATTTCTTCAGTACTGTTCCTTCCCAGTGCTGGTGTGCTGTTTGCTCCAAGTCTCCCCCTGCCCCTTATTTATCTCACCTTGACTCCAAATGTGGCCTTCTTTCATCTTCTCTCTCAACTTGCCTCCCTACTACTTTCCCTTGAGTGTTCCCTCTTCCCTTTAGCTTTTTAGCTTTTCAGTTAGCTAATCCCCTTCTAATGTAACTGCCATTTGCAGCCCTCTGTTGACCTGTGCTTTCCAGTCCTTGAATGCTGCCTGTTGTCTGGGTAAGTTGGTGGGTATCCTGTCCCTCTAGAGCAAATGTAGCAAGATGAGTTCAGGGGCTGATGGTCATCTGGTGAAAGGAAGTGCTGCAGTTCACAGGGAGTTCCTAAACCTAGCTCTGACCTCTACAGATGTGGGGTTTGGGCATGGTTTAGGTGAGACACTGTATGGGAATAGACAGCGTTGTGTTCTTCTACCACCTGTCTCTTTGAAACACGGTGTGGTTGTTTCTTGCTATAATAGTTTTTCCTAGTTTTGAAATGGCTGTTTCCATTGTGACCAATTCTTGTCACCCTACTGTGTACAGAGCTGTTTCTGCTTCCCCCAGTGTTCGGTTCAGTACATGGGCTGCTCTTAGCATTGATTAGTTACTTGTTCCATGGATGTCAAAAGAAAGAGGCCTAGTATAGAAATGGACAAGTAAAAGTCTTGCACTGTTGCTGTTTGGAGTAAACTGAAGTAGATATTGGCAATACATATTAATTGTCTTCGCTTTGGCCTTGTGAAGTAGGGGAAGACACATTTGAAAGTTAGAAAGCAGACTAGGAAGGAATGGAATATAAATAGATTTATGAAAGTGTCACTGAGTGAAGATGGAAGACAAAGTGCTGTTACAATTGCTGTTCTAAAGATGAAACCTATTAGGCAGTGCGAGTACTGTGCCGGCCACTGCAGCAAGGCGATGCTGTCAGAACAGAGGCGGTAGCAACACAAGCTTTGTAATTTGAAGCCCAGAAGCATTGGAAAAGATAATTTACCCAACCTTGTGTGCACTTCAGAGCTGGTTAAGCATGCAGGTGGGTAAATTAATCCTTATGTTGATATTAAGACTTAATGAATACAACTGTTTCTACTTAATCAGTTATAATGGGGCTTTCTTAATGTGCCTTTATTGCAACTGGTTTATAGCTTCGCCTTGTGGATCTGTGGCTCTACGGTGAAACACAAACTAGTTTACAGCACAGCAGTCACTCCTGAACTATCCCTTGAAGTCACATTGTGAGAGTGCAGAACTCCATCAGCTCTAATTTCAAAGAATGATCATAGTGATATTATGGACAGTATCATTACCAGTGAGTAGCAGTCTTGAATGCAAAAAACCCCAAAACTTTGTTTTCATTTAATTATGAAATCTTTCAGGAGTGAACTAGTTACTGGTTTAAACCATCTGTTTTCTATGGTCATATCATGACGTTCATGATACGAGGTTCAACAAGGCCAAGTGCCAGGTCCTGCACTTTGGTCACCACAACCCCATGCAACGCNGTGGTACTTCAAGACATGGTTTAGCAGGCATGGTGGTTTGGTTTTTTGTCATTTTTTTGTTTGTTTGTTTTGTGGTTGGTGGGTTTTTGGGGGGGGGGGGAGGGGGGGGAGGGGTTGATGGTTGGACTAGATGATCTCAGAGGTCTTTTCCAACCTTAACAATTCTATGATTCTATGATCAGTAAATAGAAGAAATCCCGAATTTACTGCTGATCACTGGCATTTACCAGCATCTGAATTTTAGGTAAATATCTGAGGGGTATTTACCCCTTAGGTAAATATCTTCAGCTTGTGTGAAAGGCCAAAATATTAAAGGCAGCTTCCCTTAGCTGCAAGTTTCTCAAGACTCTCTTCAAGCTGTAGCTGTGGAAAAAAATAATAAAAAAAAAAACTGTGGGGAAGGGAAATATGGGTTGGCTACTACTGCTTCCAACCTGTGAGGGAGATTTATATGTACCACTAGTGACATGAGGTAGCAAATGCATTTAGATTTCACTGTGTATTATACTCTCTTTGCACTGAAGTAAACAACTGCACAGGGATGCTAGAAAGCCAAGAACCTGTATATATTCAGCTGGTTTTGTTTGTCGCAAGGTTTTTCAACTCTGCTCTTTCCTTGAGCCACTTGGAGAACCTGGCCAGCAAGATTATGCGGAGACTCCTAGGTCTGGCTCTGGAAACACAGGAGAGAGGTCCTTGGGAACAGTGCAGGATGTAGGGCTGCAGTGGTGCTGTGAGACCTTTTCACAGGAGGCAGATTATAGCCAGGAGAAGACTCACAGGAAAGCTAGCAAGGGGCAGGGGGCATGTTTGGTTGGTTGCAGGAGAAAGCAGGAAAGGAAGGAATGGAGGCAATGCAGCTTTGCAGTTGCCCTTTCCACTGAGATTTCTTTAATGATTCAAGCTTCATCTCTCTGCTGTACTGACAGAATGGGATTAAACACAAGGTGGATGGAAGGGGAGGAGGAAAGCATACTGAGTAGATTTTCACCAGGCCAAAGTTTGGGACAGCAATAAGTGCAGGTATGCAGGCATTAAGCATTTCATTTATAATATTGATAGACTGCATTTTTTTTCTGCTGAGTTTTGCTACTGAAATAACAAATGATGTTTAAGTAATTTAATAGCATGTCAGTAATAGCACATATTGTAATATCTGAGTCATGATGTCATGTATGCGGCTGAAGGCTGGTAGTCATTAAGCTCCCTGAGAAAGTGAGGGTTGTATAGCCACAGCTCCTGTGCGTTGTTATTGTAATTACCCGCTTGTAATAAAGGACTAGTTGTTTCTTAATGTTTTGATTATACAGATACAGAATATGTTTTCTGGTATGCTCCCTTTGTAATAAAAATGATGCTTCAGAACAGTAATGAAAAACTAAAGACAAAAGCACATCCAGAGTCCAGATTTGCCCGCTCATTCAGTCACAGCAAAGCTTCCCCGTAGCAAGCGCGAGATGTAGCTGGTAAAGAGACTGTTCAAGGCAGCGGGGTGTGCCAACCTGTACCTTTCCTTAAACGCTGGGACAGCGCAGGGTAAGCGGGAACTTGTGAACCTCTGTTCAGTGGCATCTGCCCTGAGTACGGGAGGGAAATAGAATGGTAACAACTCATTTTGAGTAGAAACTGAGGAATTCAGGTTACAGTCGGCTCCCTGCCAACAGCTGCTGAGCGTGAAGGGGAGCCATTTTACAAGATGATGCTGGGAGGTTTTCATAGTGATGTTGACATGACTCTGAACCTGCAGGTGCTGAGATTCTTAGGATTTGTTACATGTTATTTATTAAAGGAGAATTGCAATCAAAACAACTCAAGCACTCCTGAAGAAACGTGGGACTCCACTCAGTTGAGGTAAGATAACATCCATGGGAGCTCAACACTCCTCACTGGGATGCCAAATCTGAAAGAAAACTTAGGAAGTAAACACCTAGGAAGTGTAAGATTAGATCATTAGATTCAGACAGTGGTTTATGATATAATAAAAACAGTTATGTCCTTTAGTACAACAGCAGCAATAGGCGTGGGAGAGACCCTATGTCTTCCACAGTGCAGTGCATAAAAGGCAGGGTGAATTGTGTGGTTTAGCAGATCAGAAGTTCACAGGGACAGTCAAGGTCTGCAAACTTTGCAATATGCTGCTGGCATGGCCAAATGGGTTTCCTTGCATGGAAGAGAGGAGATACAGTGTGCTTGGCTAGTTAGTGACTGAATTTTCATTGATTTTTGTTGTTGTTGTTTTCATTTGCTTCACGTCACTATCAACTTTGTCAGCTGCTGTAAAAATATTTTTAACTGGAGAGCTGAGCGCTGGTGAGGTAGTGTCTGTGCTTCTGATGTTATAAATTATTAGTATTTATAATCTCTGGCTGTTTTGACATCCTTTGTATCATAAAACGGGCAGGGGAGGGGCACCACTCTGTATTAGAATAATTCCAGTAAAATATTTTAAGTACTTTAAAAGTATTCTTTTAATTACTTTGCTCAGTTGAGGCTGAGATCTCATTAAGTCAGGAGAATTAAACAGTCGTTTCCAAGCCTGAATTCAGGTCTGTTTGGTAGTGAATAAAAATGAATGTGATTGTCTTGATCTAGTTCTCTTTTGTAGCTATTAAAGGACCATTTTTCATTGGCTATAAACTCCAAGGGAAATTTACAGAGTATATTCAGTGTAGAAAGATGCATTGTAAGGATACTTGAGCAATACTTCCTTATCACTTCCTTTATACTGACTGAAATCATGTGGAGTGCTGAGAGGCTGTTAAGGTTGAATTAGAGTCAAAGGGAAGTAAGTATGCTTGGAAAGTTAACATACTTACTGTATTCTTTAATGATGGATAAAACCATCAAAAATGAAAAATCCTGCTCTGTATTTTTTCCCCTGTAGGAAAGAAAATGGAAAAAAGTGCTGAATTTATATGGAGAGGTTATAAGTAGAAAGTTGGGAAAATGAATTACGAAAGAATAATTTTTTCTCTAAACTTTTAAAAATTTCTTTTTGGTCTGTAAAAATTCTATGAATACAAACTTTTTTAGACTCTTCAAAATATTTTGACAACAATTTTAATTGCTGCACTGTTTACAAACACTTTAAATATATCCTTGATTCCTCCCTCCATCATCATTGTGAAGGCTGATGTTTTTTTCTGGAAGGTGAGAAAGAGGAGAACAATTTCTGTCAAAGGTACAGTCTATTTGCCATAAGGCTGAGAGAGAAAATATCTGCAAGCTATGTCACTTTTTAATAATCATTCAGAAAGACAGGACGGAGATTTTTAAGGGCAAAGATAAACATCTGGAGAAACTTCAACAGAGTAAGACTCTAAATGCCTGATTGGGGTTAGTGTATGAACAATTCTGTAGCAGGATTTTCCATCACATTCTCTGAGGGGAGGCTATGACAGGTTTTTCTGGATGTGCCTAAAACATGTGTCTTCCATGTCTGTAGGTGATCTGGATCTTTACGTCTCCTATGAGAGAAAGTCAAACTATTTACCTCCTGATGGAGCGATTCCTAAAACCTTATTAACCAGGCTACATAAACTAGTTCTTCGAGAGCAGATCACTCCCATACAAGGGAGGATGAAGTTCTTGAGTTTTCTGTCCAATGCACACTGTGATTGAATAGATCAGATGTGGTTCAGGGAATCATGAGCTTTAACTTGATTTTGCTTCTGTGATGTGACAGGCAACTTGGCAAGTCTGTTAATTTGGTTTTGTTTTTTCCTCACCAGAAAAGTAGGATTAATGTTCCTGCTGCTAGTTGCATCCTAGGGAAATAGCTCAGTTTGTAGATTGGTATCTATGGCAGGTTTGGATTATATGATCAGCCCACAGGCACATATTTTGTATGGCACATCCATGAGGTCGTCTTGATGTATTTGGGCTAGTTATATGCAAGCAGGCTTTCCTTTGAGGACTATACATACGTTCCCTTCACAGTATACTAGTATAACATGGTAATTGCCTCTATCCTTGCCAACTTCGCTAGCTGTTTTCCAGCAGACAAGTATTAGAAAAAGACTTTGAAGCGATGGTCCAGCTTGGTTTTACGAGCTAGTGCTCGAATCTACTAACTGTTCAAAAAAAAGCATGTCAGGTCAAAGTCAAAGGGAGAGCCTTCCGGATTAAATCATGGGGGAACGTGACAGTCTGCCAGGAAGAATGTATGATAAATACAGTGTGATTCTGATGTTTTTTAGATGGCGTGATGTTATCCTGTCTGACATTATCCTATTAGGTACATGATGTGAAATGGCATAATGTTGCACGCGATAAAACCATGTTGCATTAAAAGCAGCTAGAACAGTAATGACAAAAGCAAACAGGCTAACAATAGCTTCCTTGTAAGCCAACAAATAAGACCCCCCAGTTTTCTAAACTAAGTATGGATTTTTCCATTCAGCTGAAGTTAATATAATTTCAAGCAGGCTTAGCTTTTTACCATTACACATACCTTCACACCCACACACAGTTTATTTCTGGTTCTGCCTATGAATTTTTAATGTTTAAGGCTTAATAGGAAAAGCATTCGCAGAGTCAATTAGTGCCGCAGCTACTACTTGTTTTAGCCCCGCTGTAACTGTTATAAAGGAGAAAAGGTGTCATAACCTTCACAGCTGTCTCCTGTATCAGTCTGCTGCATCTGCTGTAAAAGCTTGAACAAAACAGAAGTGCAGGTTCAGCTGGTTTGCCAACACTCCAGTGTCTTAGCAAAACGCACTTGAGTTTGATACCATTTCTTTAAAAAAAAGAAAATTCTTTTGCCATCCAGCCCTTCTCTGGGCCATTGTAGCAACCAGCACACCCGGACCCTGTCTCAGTCCGTCATCACTAATGAAGCAGTTCTGTGAGTTGGCCATGTACGAATTTGTTGTTGGCATTAGGGGAAGCAGAAGCTTGGCCTGGGGTCTTGGAGTACAGGTGAATGTCCGAAGGATTTTTCTGTATGTAATCTCACAAGTTCCAGCTATTTGCAGCTTTCAGAATGAGCTGCTTAGGAACTGATCTTTTATCTGTTAATGGCACAGGCAGAGAACTTATTTTTTTTTAATCTGTGTCTGTGTTTTACTGAGCTGTTTCTCAGTGTATCATTTCCAGGTGTCATGTAATTACAGTTTGGTCTAGCCTAAGTTCTTTTTTTTTAATATAACTTTTCCCGTTCAGACTATCTCAGGGTACTTACTTAGATGGTGGAGTGATTATATAGGCAATTAACTCAGTCATTACGTGCTCAGCAATAGTTCACACACAGCTCTGTACGTTACAACCTGAATTTTATAGAAGAATCTAATGTTAGTCTAGACACCAGGGTCATTCACTCCTCTTTTAGAACAAGCCTTTTGGGACCTTTAAACTTCTACTTAGAGGTTGGCAAAGGGTCTAGCTTTATGATCGCATTAACAGAGAACAGCAGCTGGACTTTCCCAAGCATTACATGCTGCAGTGTCAGTAGCTGGTTATAAAAACATGTTGTGATCACCCTTAAACCCCATGGCCTCCTTCCTCAAAAAGGAAGATAGTCAATCAGATAGCAGGTCTGAGACTATTGTGTTTTAGTTTGTAATTGTCTTAGAACTGTGCGATTGTCTCTCTTGGATTGCCTATAGCTCCAGATGTCCTGAAAGTCCTTTGCTGTTTTTTGATGAGGCGTATTCATTTGTGATGCTGTGATTTCTAGGCCCAAGGTTTTGGCTGATAAATTGTGCCCATCAGTCACACATGGTAGATAATGAAGCATTCCCTTAAGAAGCCTACTGTAAGAGGAACTCTCACAGAAAGACAGTCTTGAATTATTATGAACAAATACGAGGACACTTGTTTGTGAGTTTGGTTTTCTCTTTTAAAAATGGCATAACTATGAAAGGTGCTTTCAGTCTTAAGAGTCCAGAGTAAGGCAATGTGCCAGATAATACTTACTTTAGAGTAGGATGCTGATGTTCTGATTGACAGAATGTGCAACTTAGCCTCTTACTTTAAGAACAGGACTGCACTCTGGCTGCATCAGCTTTACTTGGTATAAGGTAGATCATAATGAAGTCTATGCACCAGGGTGCACCATGGACAAACCTCACTGAGGGCAGTGACTTCTAGTCCAGCACTGTCAGCAGGAGGTTAGGCCCAGTCAAAATTAACAAGACACTGCCACATGTCAGAAATGTCCTTGCTAGTCTTCTCCATGGCCAATAATGGAGCACTAGGAGAGGGACAAAATAAGTCTTTTCTCAAGAGGAGGACTTACCTGGAAGGAATGCAGCTTTCCTGCTCATTGGTGAGGAGCAGGTAAAGAAATTGTAAAAGAAGTTTCAGGAGCAAACGACTCCCAACCAGGAAAAAAGGTCAAAATAAAAAAAAAAAAAGTGGATGTTGCCAAAGAAAGAGTAAGCTACAGTTTCTTCTTTTCTAATTTAAGATCTGCTAATTTACTGTTATAAATTATAAGGACAGAAGACTAATGAGACATGAACACAAATTTGGGTTTTTTTAAACTGAAAATCTGAAAGCAAGGTTTAATCACAGAGTAAATGCTGATCAAAAAAGGTTTGAGAGTGACTGAGAAACAGATATAAATAATAGTAGAAAATGCACTGGATTAAAACCTCTTAAAAGGCATATCATATCCAGAAACCTAGTGGAGTTTTCTAAGCAAATAGGACAAAGCATGAAATTTTGAAAGGTTGAAAAGAGTGAGTGGGAATTTACCTAGAGCTCTGAAAGTTTTTGTTATAGGAACAAGCATAGTTTCACAGTTACCAAGTTTCTGACCTAGAAACTGAAATGTCTGAATCGTCAAATTGCTACAGTAGGAACAGTGAGGACTGGAAGCAACCAGAGATGAAAAGAAAGAACAAACTGAGCATCTTCTCAGCAGTGGACAATTTCCTTCATTTTTTAGGGAAGGGATGTAAAAGTCGTCATAGCTGTGTATGTTAAAGGGGAATTTACAGCTGTCGTAAACACCCACTGGGCCCAGCTAAGATGATTTTCTACTGCATGCTTACAAGCAGTTTGAAGACTTGATGGTATTTCTGGCTGTGGGAAGCCAGAGGCAGGCTGTTTTGCAGCAGCAGGAGCCACAGGGTAAAATATATCTGCTGTTATTTGTGGCTTGTCAAAAAAATTTTGATTTCCCTATGGTTCATTTACAATTTTGTTGCATTCATTCATACTTTGTGCTTTGTGGCACCTCATCTGCTTTGGGGCTCCTCTCAGATATAGGTAGGATTCTTTTTTTTTTTTTTTTGCATTCCTGTGTAAATGCTGAAAGACTGGACCAGTTCTTCAAAGCACAGACACACAAAACACAGTCGTCATCTTGGCTAAGCACAGGCCCTTCAAAGCAGAGTCGTAATTGGGCTTGTCAGTTGGAAGGTGATTGCTTTGACAGTCTCCGTGATCTGGCTATAAATGGTAAACCCATTGGAAGTTCCTGATGAAAACCAGTTGGTTTAGAACAGCTGGCATGTGAGAAATGCTTTCATAACACAGGATTTTTTGACAGCAAGATTAGGCAGCGAGATTCCTTTAAATGCATGGATCTGGTACTTGTCTAAGAAACACTAGCGTGGCAGCTCTTGGTAAACCCATCTTTGTCACAGCAGGTGCACAAACACATGTGTACTGCGTGGAATGTTATTAAATATCAATGAACCTTCAAAAGGGGGAAAAAACCAACCCAACCCACATCCCTATGGCTTGCAGTTTATACTCTCAAACCTGAAAGTGGATTTGTTTTAAAATACTGTCTGAAATCAGGTTACAGATGTCAATGCCCAGCTAGCACCAGATGATTTAACTCTCTGGAATTTTTGTCTATTATTTCAGGCACTCTTTTATGTTAAAGTATTCTGTCAGGATTTCTCTTGCATCATGATTTTTAAAGTGATGTTATCCCATGCTTGTTTGTCATAATCATTTGGCAGCTGAGAGCACATACCTGTTCTCTTGTATATTGTCTTCCTTTCTGTATGCACCATGGATTGCTTATTTTGTTGCTATTTATAGTAGGGTCTCCTACAAGGCTGTGGGCACTGGTAATGATTTTTTTAAGAGCAGAAATATCCTTGCAGCAATTTCATAAATGGAAAGTGACACAGAGAATAAACAGATGCAATGAGAGAACTAATGTGTATTATAATTTGGTTCTTCATACCCTTATCGCTCAGAGGAATCTGTCAGTCCATGAGGCTAAGTTGAACTATTATGGATCTGTCTCAAGGAATATACACACATATCTTCTAAATATGATGGTTTCCACTGTCAAAAGAAAATGGCACTAGATTTACATTTCTTAGGAAATCTAAGGAGTTTTAATATGGAAAACATGGAAATTGCTGTAATTTACATGCAACCATCAATTCTTTTGAGTGCTTTCAAGAAAAAACTCCATAATCTATAATACTTTAAAAGAAAGTAGGGAGGAATTTGGATGTTTGTTGTGATGGGATGAAACCAGTCATAAAGACTTTTTTTTTTAATATTGTGTCTATTGTATATGTAATCTAGTTATAATCATTACAGAGGGGTATTACACTGAAATGTTGCTGTGATTCTGAGATAATAATAGTTTGGTGCCTAGACTGTCCTAAAATACTGGTAGTATTTAAATTCAAGACCAAATCCTCACCTGGCCCCAAATGACAGAAATCAACCATCTGCAGTTATGCTGGCAGTGTGCTGGAAGGTTTAGCAAAGAAAATGTCTCCTTCGTTTAGGCTTAACTTCCAAAACTTTTGTCATGTACCTCTCCTTGAAGACTGTGGATCTCTGAAGAAACTTAAGCAGAGTTCTCTGGACAACAGGCAAAGAGCTTTGAGAACCTCTCAGTCCTTCCTGACTTTCTCCTGTGGCTGCTTTATAGGGATCCAAAAGCCAGAAGTGCTGGGGCATGCTTTTATACCCAGAACGTGTGGGGGGGTCTTTTTATACAGTCTTCTCAGAACATAACCATCCCCTATGTAACTCTCAAATTCTTAATCTGCAAGGCCTATATTTGTAGGAGTAGGCAATGTGTTTGCAATGCAAATTAAGAGGACTGACCAGACATCTGTTTAAATATTTAATAATTGCTTACATTTCCAAATATGTTAGTTGTAAAGTATTCAATCTGTACCTAAATGTCAAACCAGGCATTCACAAACCTAATTTTAGTGTAAAGCAAAACATTCAGATTAGGAACAGATGCCTCATATTAGGCACCTAATTTTGAACATGATTCTTTTCTTGCTTTAGGAGGGCACTGAGTTGTGTGAGTCACTGTACTCTTCAGGTTTTGAGGCATTATCTCTGAACAAACCCTTCTTTCATTTTTTCAAGCTAAACAAATTGCATGGCCTGAAGTGCAGGATCACAGCAGGCTTCTCCTTTTTTCTTAGAATGAGAATACCTACAAACAACCGACTAGCAGCGGTAAACAGTTGAGGACCTGGAGTTTAGGGTTTGATTCAGCATTCTGATACCTGACTTAGCAATGAAGTGGTTCACTGTTCTCTTGCTATTCTATCACATTTTGTTACTTAACTTCCTTCCCATTTTACTTTCAAATCAATGTCACTTCAGCATCTGCATGAAGTTCACTAGTGAAACTGATGAAAAAAACCAAATGTGCTGAAGAAACGTCAGCTGTACCCTGTGGTACAGGCACTGAAGGTTTCTTCATGTCTCTAACGTAGTCTAATCTAACATAATTTGAACCACAGGAAAATTGTAATTGGATCTAAAGTAACTCTGAAATGTTGGTGCCAAAGGGCCACTTCAAAACGATTTTGTGCTTGTGCGTAGCTGTGTTAACCTAACTACTGTCCCGTATTAAAATCAGATGCTGATGGCAACAAACTGGTAATAATGGGCCAGTCTAGGTCTTAGGTTAGGTCTTTGCTGTCATAAAGCTTTAGGCTTACAACTCTCCTATGTTAAAGCTAGCTCAAGGACATGGGATGGAATCTTTCATCTGGAATGAATGGAAGTTTGTCCAAATGAATTCACAAGTGCAATATTTAACAGCTTCCTCAGTTCTTTAGCACTTTTCTGCCCTGCCAGTATTCCAATAGAGAGCCAAAATTATTTTAGCTGCTGGTTGCATCTCCATTTAGTTTTATGCATTAGACAGTTGTTTTTTGAAGTTATCACTAAAACTGTGAATTTGCTCAAGCTCTTATATAAGCGTGACAACTTGGACTGATGCTTGCAAACAGTTTCAGTACTTTAGGTAGCCTTAGATTTACGCTGGGGTAAAGCTTTAGCAATGTGCTGTCTCTTCCCAAGATGAAGGTGGCTTTTTTATTATTATTCCAGCCATAGGAACCAGCATGAAGTAAACCACAACTTTTGTACAGATTATTCTGTTTTCTCACTGATGCTGACTAGGATCAAATGTCATGATATTAGTGGGAACACTTTTTGGATAAGAAGTGCATAGTTTTCACTACCAACACCTGTTAGAAAACTAATCAAAGCTTAGTAGGAACTGTGATTGGGCATATATCTGTGGATATACATATATGCACTGGGCAAACTTACCAAATGCAGTTAATACAACAATTGACTCTAGAAGTTCCTGACACAGAGGACTGCCTAACTAGAGGCAAACAATCAACACTCCCTGCCTACCCCCCAAACAGATTTATGTTGTTTCTGACTTTTATCCTGTGCATTCCAATAATAAATCTATCTTTCACATGCGAAACACAATTTTAACTTCAAAAGAGACAGCATTTCCCTGGCCACGTATCAGTGATCGATCCAGAAAGGTTTTTACTATACTGCATGCATCCACGTTTTACCAGACAGAAAAATTACAGCCTGAAATCTGCAGCTTTCCTAGAACTGGGAATGTAATTAAAATCCATTAATTAAAAGAGAAAGTTAATATAATTGCTAATTTAAAACTTACTAGTGTGTTCTGTTATGTTGGTTCTGTGCTTAATATGTGCTCTCCGTAACAACGGGCAACAAGAGAGTACCAAATGTTTTGCTGATAAAAACTGGTGAAGCTCCACAGAAGTCAACAGAAGTGTGCCCACTTGCATGACTTTTTCATTTCTTTGGTCTCACTAAAGGAAATTTCTCCCCTCTGTATATGTATAGCCATAATGTTCAAAAAACCCTAAAGAAGATGGGCAACAGATTCACTTCAACACAGTAGGCAATGAGGGGCAATTTCTTAAAAAGAAGTTTTTGCTCCAGTCCAGAAAGCAAGGAGGATTCCAAATTGTCTTTGTGTTCCTGACTCTCCTAAGCTTGTTAGAAAATCCTGGTGTGTTTGTGTGGTGATACAGCTCTGATGTTGCCAATGCTGCAGAGTGTAGTGATGAATGGACCCTGTCATTTTACCTAGCAGTTTTTGGAGTAATATTTTGGAGCCGAGTCTTGTAGGAATAACTTGAAAAAGATTATTTGTGGTTCACGCTGACATTCTGCTTTGATGGTGTCTTTGCTTCTAGTTAGTTTAACTGGTTGGGAGTGTTAGGGGCAAGGCATAAAACTAATTTAGCCTACTGTCTGCCTCTCATTCATCTGAGGAAGCGGTGGCTTTCTGGAGCTTTCTCTTTCCCTTTTGCCTGGATTCACCACCTTGAGTGAACTTTAAGCATTTGGTTTCACGTGTCTCCATCACAGTAGAGCCCAGGAACTTTGCTATGTTGCAGACTTGCACATCATGTGGAAAGTGATAACATCCATACGTGTCTATGGAGCTCATGCTGCAAACAAACCACACATTCTGGAAAACCATGGCTAGAGGTGGCTATTTTGAAGTAGCTCTTTCGTAGCTCCTCAGTTTCTTCCTCGTCCATCTTCCTTCCTTAGAGGCTATTTATGCCAAGTGTAGTAGTAAGAATGAAGTTTATTCAACCATGTGAAGGGAGCTTGAACAGTAGTATTGGCTTATTAGAGTCTGCTTATTTTGCGTCAGAGGTTTCAAATTTGGCTGTGGGCTCTAGCCAGACTGGCACAGAGTGAATGTACTCTTTCAAAGTCTGCTGAGGGTCTTGATGCAAACACAATTTTGTCAGTAATAAAACATGTTCTCCCAGAATCCAGGGCTTGCTGTGTGTATTGATTTTTTTTTTTTCACTTTAGAAGTCCTCTAATCAAAAGATAAACCAGATTTTACTTTTGTGCTTATTTCTTTCTACCATCCTCCCAGTGCCACACATACAGTCTCCTTCCACACAATATCATTAACTTGAATAGCGCAGTTCAGTTTATGAAGATATTTTCTAGCAACCCAGAGATGTTTATTATCACACACAAACATAAACAACAACAACAAAAAACCCTCTCCNTCTATAACAACAACAACAAAAAACCCTCTCCAGCACAATCAGGATTTATATATCAGCCATGTTATTAGTTTTGTTGTGGATATTTGAGAAATGGGGATTTCTGACAAACTGAGGAACTTCTGTCCTTAGCTGGGTTATGTTAGAGAATCCAGGAAGCCTGGAGCAGGGTGAAATGTGAACACAATAGAATGAAAGTTTTGAGGGCTAAAGAAATGCTTATTTCTTTATCCAAAATGCTTAGACAATTTTTATTCTCTTAATAAGCACTGTGGGTTATTTCTGTGGAATCCAAATGGTTTCTTCAGTGCCTTGGAACACCTCAGCTCTCTTTTGGTGATCTGGACTGACTTGGCAAAATACAAGGTGGGGCTTGACACATATTTTGTTCCTTTGGGGTTCATTCATCTCTGAGAACTGCAACTATTGAAAAGTTGTATTACTAGGTAGAAGGGTAGGTGGGACAAATTGTCTTCTCTCCTGAATACCTCTAGTGTGGCTATATGGTAGACCTCCCATCCTAATGTTTTCTAGGAAATTCCTGGTGTTTTCTAAGTAATTTTAAAGCACTTTCTTGGAGTTCTTCCACACCGAGGGAGAGCCTGGTACCCTAGAGAAAACCAGGTACTCCTTTATGCTGTTTTTATTTGGGAAGTAATGCATTGTCCTGTTGTTAATGATGAATCTAAGACTTAGCTCTGCCTCTCTTGGAGCCTCACAAGCCTTTCATACCTCCTCAATACTTCTTATATTCAGAGCGATTGATAGCCGAAAACAGATTAATTCTTATGAATCCCTTGTTTACCTGGAAGGTTTCACCAGCACATTTTTTATGAAGGACTTAATAAATGATTAAAAGGCTCTTTAAGGACTGATTAGTCAGCCATTACTGGTTTTCCAATGCATCAATACCATGACTCACAGCAGGAGTCTCGCTAAGTGTTTTGCATTGCCCCTGGAGGAATCAGCCTGTCTCTCCTGTTGGCTGTAGCACCATGCTAAGAGCAGCCTTCTAGCTCAGGTGGCTAAGGCAGATGCTGAGAGCTTTGTAGCTGACCCAGGACTCAGCTAGGGCTTCCTCCTGTCCTGCCCCCTACTCCTGGCCCTTCAGAAGGAATGTTTGGAAGCAAAACATTCCTGTGATCCTACCTGAAAAATGAGGGGATTTTTCTCTTATTGCAATACAACACCTGAATTTCCAGCACAGTGTTTTCCTGTAATTGAAGCAGGACAGCTTAACAGATCCAAACAAAATAATGTGGAAATTGTATACAACAGCTTGTGGCTTTTCATTTTATTTTGAAACCCAAACACATTTCAAAATATTAGAATTTTCTGGGGAACTGAAGGTTTGAATTTTTATGAGTTCTAATGCAGAGACCAGAGAGCATCTGTGGCTGGGTGTATTCTGTGGGTGCTGCATGAGTATTCCTAGAGACAACTCTGTACAACAGTTGTAACATTTATAGCTCTCATCAGTGATCAGGCAGCTTCTGTCTTGGGTTCCTAGGCAAATGCAGCCAGTCTGTTTTCAACTGGAGTAATCACATACAGCAGTTCATCATAATTTTTAATAAAGGGAATGGAAGTTTGACAACCTAAAAAATTATTCATTTACAGTTTCCCTCAGGGAGCTTCCCAATACTATTAGCAAAGAAGATGGACAGGAAAATACTTCACTTATTTTTTTAATGGGATGACAGCTTCTCCTGAGTATCTGGGGTTAAATTCATAAAAAAGAAACACCACAAGGAACTTAAGTCGTGAATTCTCCTGTTTTATTATTTCCAGAGAAAAATCCTCTTGCAATATTCTGTGCTCTGTGCCCTAGTCTGTGTGAAAAATCAGCAAACTGGCAGCAAGCAATCCAAAAATGCCGTGAGGTCTAGCTGATCTCTTGGGCCTCATGCTGTAGCGTGCCTTTCGTCCCCTGGGCTGGGCAGGCTGCATGACGCGAGCGGCTCGCTGACACAGGTGGGACACGGAGGAGAAGAGGTACTAATCTGTCCAAGTGGAAACCAAACATCTTGGAAGCTGACCTGTCGTTTATCCCTGTCCTGACATAGAATCATAGAATCGTTAAGGTTGGAAAAAGACTCTGAGATCATCTAGCCCAGCCGTCAACCCAACACTACTACATGGCGGGCTGCATACTGTAGCATTTCTCATGTATGGTCCAGTGTTGAATTGTTGATGTAATCTGTTGCTTTTGTCAGAATCATTCCTGTTTAGGCTGGAAAACTGTGTAATTGGTCACCATGGAGGGTGCTGGCCTGCTACAATTGAACCTTTCTTCTTTGCTGTCTTAGAAGACATTAGTTAAAGAATTAATCATTTAGTACAAAAGGTAGGCTTCCCTACCACAATCTCACGAGGGCCCTGCTTGTGTTTACTGTGCTAAATGTTAACAGATCCAAAGATATTAGGCATACCTTACTATTTGTTTCTTTTTGTACTATGAGAAGGGAAGGTCAGCTGAGCCAGACCTGTTCAATGTGCAACGAGAAGACCTGTGGTGGAAGGATTATGAGCAGGACAGGAAACTTTCTGCTGGATTTTTAACTGTAAGAGAAAGGTGGTTGTATCTGCAGCCCGCATGTTTTCAGGTGCTTTCTGCAATGACAGGTTATTTCTGGTGTTTTGTCGGGGGTTTTGATGTGGTATACTGAAGGGTTAAAAATGGGCAGCAGAAAACAACTCAGAAAAATCCAGGAGGAAATAATAAGAAATGAGATTCTGTACTAACTTAATTCTTGGACAAATAAGTGAATCAAACCCAGACTACAAACAACCCAATGAGTTTAAGAAAATAAGGACATACAGCCACTATCAGATGGTACAGGTCATAAGGAGAACAATCTTCTATCTTTGCATCAGCCTGACCCTGTTCCTGGAGGCTTTGAAAAATAACCAGGTTCTCAATCTCGTGCTGTCTTATTCCCTGTATATTTCTGTATATAAAAGCTAAGTTTTCTTAATAATTTTATGAAATTTTGGAAACTTATCAGTAATGCACCCCAGCCCAAAATGAGGAACAAAACTATTATGCTGGCTAAAAAGCTGGCCTTTGTGCAGAAATCATAGCTGTTTTCTTGAGCAAACATCAAGGGAAAAGGTAGTTCAGTCAGGATTTGCTTCAGGCTTTCTGAAGATGCCAGTCCTGTGGCAACCTCAACCCTCTTGAGGGCAGAATGTGAGCCCTCAAACAATGCTAGGCCTGGCTTCCCTGAGGAGGCTTTGCTTCACTCTAAAGGGAGCTCAGCTGTTCTCTAACGTTGCTCTTTTTCTGCCCCTTGCTTTCTGGTAAGTGTGGACAGCCAAGTTTGCTTATTTTCTGCCCTCCAAGGTGGAGGAAATGAGTGGTAGAAAGTGGGCCACACTTTTTCCTACAGTTCAACCACAAAAAGACAGCAACATAAATTAATTGTAAAGGATGTAGAGGTCACTGCTACTGAGCTGTTGCAGCCAGTCCTCATATTATTCCTAAGCATCCCAGAAATGAGTGACGTGCTCCTTTTGGGAGGGGAGGAGGTCCAGAATACTACAAATGTCAAAAAAAAAAAAAGGAAAAATAGCAATATGTTACCATTCTGTGCCTAAAATTTAAGCAGTGAGTGGACCCTGGTAGCAGTGACCCACAAGACTGAATAAACCAGCCTATTAAAAAGCTCCATGCTATGTTGTGAGCTGAAAACATGCTCAGCTGCCTGTTCTCTCTGGATGCTGACTGGCTTACTTATAATACCGGAATTATAACCCTGTTTTGTTTGATTCTGCAGAGGGTGGAAAAGGAGAGATGACGGGAGGAGGCAGGGAGCTGTTTGTTATTTATGACCATATGTCATTGTACTAGCTATGCAGAAACCAGAACAGTGACTTTAGAAGGAAACTCAGTGAAAAGATTTTAAATGGATTTAATTAATTCCTCCCTCCTTCTCTTTTATCTCCGTCTGGAAAGCGCTGGCCTGTGTGGCCTTTGTATGGTTCTCTGCAGGATCAGGTGCCAAACCGTAGTAATTAAAATGGGGAGTGAGGAGGAGGCAGTAAGACAAAAAGCCATTTTTTCTTGGCACGCACCTCTGGTACAGTGTTAGAAAAATAATTTGTTCACAATGTTTTCCAATTACTCAAAGCTTCAAAATCCCCTTAAAACCAGCTCCTCATGGGGGGAAAAAAAGATGACAAAATTTCACACATTAGTTACCTTCTTTGAACTTGCACATCACTTCAGAGCTTATTCTCGTTATAGCCAGGTTTAAGATGACCTGGCTTCAAGAATACATACATTTAGAGTTTCTGAACAGGGATTGTTGTAACTATGAGTTGTTCACATCTGTAACTGGCACATCCTTGCTGTGCAGGGGTGTTCCAGAGATAGAGATAAAATTGTTACATGAAAAGGCGATCTCAAGAAGAAGTATTTCAGGCAGATACTAATCAATATGTAATAAGTGAGGAGAATTTGTACCACTATGTCAAGTAATTTGGAAGACACCAAGATTTGTTTCTGGAAGAGAAATTCAGGCTGAACTGATATGGAATAAATCAAACAAAGGCAGGAGCGCTTATCTGTGCACCACGATTTCTTTTAAAATGACTTTAATATGTTGTATTGTTGATAGGATTCATGGAGACTCTGAACAATGGTCACCATCATTGATCTTGAAGGGAGAAGAAAGAAAAGCCTAGATATATAAAACATTAATGGTATACAAATATATTTTTTTCCACTCAGTCCCAGCATAGTCCGTTTTGCTATGTTTTAGCTGTGGGATCCACCCCAAACTGTTAGTGTCAGTCTGACTTAAATCCCTTTGCTACACAATACAGCTAAAGAAAGCCAGATGAAGCATTCTGTTAAGAATTTCTTTATCCTAGTAAGTAACAGCCAGTTGAGTACATGAAAGGATAGAAACAGCAGTTCAGTCTCCCAGCCCACTAATTCGCAGTCCACCATGCAGGAATTGTAAGGTAATAGCATTATATGTAGGCGGGGTATTTGTCCTCCACACATAGGGTGGTTGCTGTTTGCATAGTCTGTGCAAAAACTCAAATTTATTTAAAGGAGGAAGGATATTTTGGCCACAGAGTGAGAGTAAGACTAGACACAGCATCTCTGAGGCGAAAGCATCATCACTAGTAATTTAACCACAATAATTTTTTTCCACACTGTATGGCCTTTCCTAAAAGACAGAGTTTACAAGAATGGTTCTTCAGATGCTAAATAGACGGTAATACTTAAATTCACATTCCTATGAAATTTGTCACAGCAAAAATACCATGAAGAGCTCCTTGGTAAGCACGATCAAGTCATGTTTACAGTGTTTTTATTAGTACTCTGCTGAGAGTTACAAGATGCTTACATCTTGTAACTTTTATCTTCTCCAAGTTATGTACTTTTTTTCTATTTAATAAACACTGATTTGTGTCTCTAGCCTGGTGTGCTGTTGCAGCTACTGTGATGGCATCATTTTGCTTTATCCTGATGAGAAAGTGTCCTTTGAATGTTCATAAAGACAGATGGGACACAAAGGGAGCAGAGGTGGAGGGCAGAGCTCCTGAACACTGAATCCATTGCTGGTGCTGATTCACTTTAGGACTATGGGCATGCTTCATTGCTCATGAAGGGCAAGTGCTATTATTCAATATAGTAAGTATATAGGTGGCTTTGCAGGCTTAAAGAAGTTATTTAGGCAAGTAGCAGGAGAGCCAGAATGTCACCTTGCCCTCCTCCCGAAGATGAAGGTGTATCTGTAGAAGCTGTTGTTGGAAGGATGTTGAGGTCTTTACTGAGATTGTATGGTTAAAGTTTGTTCTAGTTAGACTGTACAGAAACAGCAAATATGTCTGGAGGCTACTGTAAATGACCCTTCTTGAATGTCTGACAAAAAATTAGACAGGGTGATGAAAGCTCCAAGGAGATTTAGATGGGAGTAAGGTTGTGACAGAGGTGTGAAAATGTCCTGGGAGGCAAAATAATGCATATATATTTCATAGGTTTTGTCAACTGAACTCACTGCATGTGCCAGCAGCTCCCCACCACCTCATCATAACAGGCATCTCAGGATTTTGACCTGTTCCTGTCACAAGGTTAAAATCGAGGGAAAAGTAGCAAAGGATCTGAAAAAAGGGTGTTTCCAGAAGAAAAGGTTTTCAATGAAGTTCTCCCTATTTTTTCTTATTTTATAGCACTCCTTGACTCCTTTAAACAGGAGGGTTTAGTTTTGTAATCAGGAATCTATAAGGACTTTTTCATCTGATGTCTCACTACATCCGACTGTCTTAAAGATGCAGACTCACTCAGACTGCTGCCTAAAATGAATCACATGTAACGCAACAAAGCCACAGGAACGGTGGCCAGTATGTCAGTCACATTCAGGTATGAATCTCCTGGAAAGACAGATAACCTTTTCATAACATAGGCTATTGCTGGGGCAGGCCTAAGGCTGCTACCAATGTTCATCTATTTTTCACTGCTCAAGCAAGACAGTAAGAGTGCTGGAGTAGCATAGAGCTTGATGAGTCAAAGAGCCTAGATAAGTATCTATGTAAAAAGAGTTCCTCAAGTCAAGGTCTTAAAAAAAAAAAAAATTAAAAAAAAATTTTGAAAATAAAACCACATTCAAAAACCTATAGGCCATTAACCATAGTAGGAGAGCAGTTCACTGAGGAAAAGTTCATTGAGCAAACGTATGCACTGTGTGCAGTTGCTGATAAATGAGAAATTGTTTCACCTCATGGTACACCCCTCCACCTTACTTTTTGAGGCATAGCACCTGCTAAGAATTCAATTGTTTTAGCAAGAAATAGTTCCAATCCACAGCAAATAAAAAACTCAGCACGTTCCCCATCATGTGTGGTAGAGATGGA
The DNA here is from genome assembly GCA_013400535.1 of Scopus umbretta. NCBI lineage: Eukaryota > Metazoa > Chordata > Aves > Pelecaniformes > Scopidae > Scopus > Scopus umbretta. The sequence continues at coordinate 71,558 of VZTL01076748.1, read as the reverse complement.
TGGAAGACCATGGATGATACACTTTTGCTTTTCTGTCTCCTAAATCTACCAAGCTGAGCATTCATTTTGAGATAAGCCAGTGATTTGTACAGAAGCCTAAACACATGGGAACACGCTATCCTGCTGAGTGACAGGCGGCCGATGAAATCCCCAGAACATGCCTTTGCAGAGCGTGGTTACTTGGTGCAATCTGACAACTTCATCAAATAGCAATTTGAAATATCACTAGAGGAGATGTCCTTTGCCTCCTCTACATTGGCAAAAAAATGCTTTACTTGCTTTCTACGTAGTGACATTTTGCCAGTTGTAGATGGGAAATTTCCAATGTTTGTAATTCCTGTCTTAAAAGCACTCTCTTGGCTTTGTGTTGTCGACTCTATCTAGAGAGGTGTGACATGCTAGAAACAGCTGACTATCAAACAGTGGTCAAAAGGCTTGCGAGCGTGAAATAGCTTGAAGTGACTCAGATGAGGTGAGGAGTCTGTTAGTTTCAGTCCTGAGTTGTCATTAGTTGATGTATCCCTACGCAATTACTGTGTCTTTCAGCTGCAGTTACAAAACACATAAACTTAAAAAAAAGGTGGGTTTTTTTTTTCTGTTTATTGAGAATTGTTTTCATAGAAGTTTCTGAATATACAGTATTAGTTTAGTTCAAATTTTCTTCTTTTCAAAGAAACCTCCTACTGCCCAGGCTTTTCTGGATTCTCTCCTAAGCTTGGCTGAAAAGGCAGCTGCTTCTCTCTTGAAACCTACAGGTGTCAACATTTATTTGACTGTAAGGCAACTGAAACAGTTTCCACTCTGAGCTATCTGCTCTGCTGGGCGCTACTGCCTCTGCAGAAAGCACAGCTGAATGGGACATGCATCTGACCTCGACACACCGCAGGTTGCAGTCCAGCACATGAGCATAAATGGTTGCACTTCTGGGGTTATGTTAATACACCAGCACCTAATGTACAGTGGTGCCTGTTCTACTCGGCACAGAGGGATAACTGCAAAGAGAAAAACTCCTGCTGCCGCTTAGTCAAATGTGCTGGCAGGCATTAAACAAGGTTTCCATCTTGCCCAGCAGCTCAATTCTCCATTGTCCATCTAGCATACAATCAAATATGCTATAAGTCTTCCTGTAGTACCACATTACGTAGTGTAGTGATCAGCATGCAAAGAATGTTATTTATTATTTGGATTCCCACTCATCCAGGTCCACAGGTTTTTATTCTTCTTTCTTCTTGCTCACAGGGGTGCAGAACTGTACATGTAAGAAATAATTTGAACCTGATTTATGGGGAGACTTTCAGAGATAGAAGTAAACGTGTTACCATCCTGTACTGCTACATTTCCAGATTTTATTTTTTTTCTTTATTTTTTTTTGCAGTACTTCTTTTAGGGTGGCAATTACTTACCTGCCTGGCTCTCCAAGGTAAATATAACAGGGTAACTATAAAATAAAAGCATAAACTTTTCAGATATGCATTTATAATATTGTATTAGGCCAGAAAGAAACAGAGGTGCTGAGGACCTATATGCTATAGCATTTAGGTTGAAGTTTATCCTGGAAGTCAACAGCTAGCTACAGCAACTGATTATAAATAATATTTCTTTTCTGTGCAAAGAAATGGCTACTGTTTTCAAAATGTCAAGGAACAGAACAGAAATTTGCTGAAAACAAGGTTTAGGTCCAGTAAGTTGAAGTTACATTCCTTTGTATACAAAGGGGATTTGCACTGAAGTCACAGTACCCAATTATTCTACAGAGTTGAACCCAAATGCCTGACTAGGCTAAAATATTGCTGGTGAAACCTCTGCTACTAGATGGTATGTTTGCATGGGTTAGGAGAGCAATGCATGGGGTGAAGAGGCTTCAGCGGACTGGAGACTCTCTCATCAAACCGCAGAGAAATCGTTAAGCTCAGGGTTTTCACTCCTACTCATCATCAGCTGGAGAACGGATATCAGCTAAGGCTCTGAAAAATCTGCAAATACCTTTAAACATAGCTAGTTGGAGAGAGAGATTAATAAGAAAGAAAAGTAGCTGAGCTGTGCTGATCTATACTTCAAAGCGAAGAGATGCTTAGACCAGAAGAAATACAGCAGGAGAGTGGGGAGTCCCAGAGCCTACTCCAAACACATTAAAAATATTACTATTACTAGATTTAGATTTCATATGAGGAAGAAATTCTTTACTGTGAGTGTGGTGAGGCACTGGAACAGGTTGCCCAGAGAAGTCGTGGATGTCCCATCCCTGGAAGGGTTCAAGGCCATCTTGGATGGGGCTTTGAGCAACCTGATCTAGTGGAAGGTATCCTTGCCCATGATGGGGGGTTGGAACTGGATGATCTTTAAGGTCCCTTCCAATCCAAACCATTCTATGATGCTGCTAATGGCTTATGCTGTTATAAATAGTATTTTACTTGATTAATAATAAAAATAACAGAGAGTCGTGGAGATCACCAACCTTTCCCCTGTTTGGTGGGAGGAAAAAAGTCTCTCGAAGAGACAGCAGATATTTTTGAAAGCAAAATATATCCGTATGGATAAAGCTTAGCTTTCTTTTCAGAAATACCTGAAGCACTTTGGCTAGTATTAAAACCAACAACAATAACAAACTAAAACAGCAAATCAGGCCAAGACAGATGCTAGACACAGAAAATATCATCCTAGATAACAGATTTCCAGCTAAGCCCAAATGCAGAGAACCAAAAAGGGGCTGTGGTACCAGAAAGCATCGGGTAATTTTACTAATTGGCAACGTGACCCTACTTGGTCATCAGAGGACCATTAATATCGTATCAATAATAGAATGCCTGGTTCAGGAGTGAGTCTTCCAAGAGACTGTAGCCCGCAACAGCAGGCACTGCTAGGCGAGAATTTGCTCCTGCACCTGTAGGGTGACATCGAGTACCCAAGACTCCTGCCTAAGAGGGCAGGGATGCAAAAGGAAAAGGAATAGGTCTTTTCTGTATTTCTAAGTAGTGAGGAATATTTCACCACAAAGGAAGCAGAACTAATTTCTTTTAGTAGAAAAAGTTGAAACTTGTATTGTCCTACTAATAACGACATCTGTAGTGTTCAGAAAAGGCATACTTCGTTTCATAATTTTGACAGCCTCCTTTCCTCTCTCCTACACCTCTATTTCTGCTTTCATCAGACACATCCTAATTGCAGATTCACAAACCAGTGAGTTTCATGGGTCAGGAGAACTTTAGCCTCTTTGGGATTACACAGTATTAATAATCCACTCTGTTGTTCCAGTCCAGTGAAGCAGTGACCTTGTGAAGGAAAGAAATGTTTCCACAAAAAAAACCCAACCCATTATCCTCTTTAGTACATTTGTGATATTTTTTAGCATTTAAATCCATTAAGAATACAGTTTAGGAGTGCAAACAAGCATAGCGAGGTATAATACTTGCTAGTAACTTGCCTGGATTTTGACCCTTAAAATTCAGATTGTTAAATATAAGGATAGAGAAGATTTAAAACAAGATCTCAGTTTAAAGGAACCCACCTGTCAAGATACGTTCCCTCATCTGTAAGATGTTTCCCCTCAGGCTATTCTTTATATAACAAGACCTTAAGAAGTTTGAAATTAAAAACTGTTTTGGCTTTGCTTGTCTTTTTTATTTTTTTTTAAACAGTGACTTGTCTCTGTTAAATGCAGGCACTTTGTTTATTGTAGGGTAGCACAGAAAACATCACTCTTGTTTTGGTGTGAGGTATGATGAGGGAAATCTGAAGAATATGTTTGAAAGGAGAAACTGGAGAAATAAAGAATGTGTAATCCTGTTTAAGCATGTTTGCTGGAAAACAGGAAAAATGACATTTCATACATAATATAAATGCTGATTTGTTTGAGTATGTAAACACGTAAGTAAATTCATCAAAATATTTCTTTCTGGTAATGCTGAAATTAATTATACATACACTGCCAGTATGCATTGTGTGTTTCTGCACAGTTTGTGTGCTTGTGCTCACATAAAGTAGTCTAAATAATAGAACCTGAGAAAACTGGAACAAAATGTCCTCTTCAGTCTTTGAAAATTCTCTGTTAGCTTCACTGAAATTGGCAGACTTCCTCCCAAACTCCTTCACTGCAATCAGACCACATTACTTCTTGGGCGGGGAGAAATCAAGATGACTAACTTTGAATGTAGTTTTAAGGTTGCTAAATGATAAAGCTTATTTAACTTAGACATCATCAATATCGCTTAGAAGAGTGTGATATTATTTTCAGAATAACTTTTGGTCTGTGCTGTACATGCTTAGTTATCATAATTTCAGAAACAAAGATATTAATTTGAAATCTTGCCCAGTGCATACGGATATTGGTAGCTGAAATGGTGAGAGCGCTTTAATTTGGTTGGTGGGAAAAAAGAAAGGAAGTTCAGGTGGGATCATGGCAAGCTTACATGTCTGTCAGGCAAAGGATGCAGGAGCCTTAAGGGCCACTGTTATTGACTTGACAGAAAGGTAGAAAAACAAAAGGAGTATTAGCTTTAAAATCTCTTGTTAGGAACATTTGTAAGCATTGCAAGGCAGTATTTCTGTCTCACAGTGACTCCCGAAATGAATAGGGAGAACTAAATTTTAATACATAAGTGACAGCAACTACCCTTCCACATGTGCAGTGATTTATTCAGTTTCTCAAATCATTTTATCACTTTGCTATTTAAAATATTGAATGCAAAGCAGGTGTGGTGGACTGTTCCCAGTAGGCATCAATATTTAGCCTAAACATCAGCAAAACCAGTCATCAACTGGTTCGTGTTAGACCTTACAATTTTGATCTTAAGAGAACAGAGGCAGCGAGAACCATCTCCTGCATGAGTAGCGTGGGGGTGGTGGGAGCTCTGTCTTGCCTGATTTTGTCAAAGAGGAACCCCAGGAAGGAATTCAGTCTTGTCATTGGCACAGCTCTCAGCAGCTTATTGCACAACATCACTCTCAAACACTGCCTGAATTTTAGTAAGTCTCCTGCAAAGCCTACTGAATGTGAAATCTCCTACCAGCTGCAGCAGTCTTTGGATGGGCGTTTTTTTATGTGCAAATGGAAAAAGGGAATTATGGTAACCGTGCTTTTTCAACACCCATGAAAAGGAGCCGTGTCCTTCATTAGCTTACATTAGAAGTATCTTCAACTTAAATATTTTATTTCAGCGACAAGGTGGGGGGTTGAGTTATTTTTGCATTTTTGCTTTTTTTTCTTGGTGTCTATAATTACTTTTTCCTCTTTTTGCCCATTTTTTCACCAACAGCCACAGCATGCTCATTGTTGCCTGCAGGTCAGGTTCCAAATGAGACAGCTGTTCTGATTTGGACACAGGGTGGACGCCATCTCCCTGGCAACTGGAGCTGCACAAAAGCTGCCTGCATGGCTCTGACTGATACTTTTGTTTCTTTCCTCATTTTAGTAGCCATCACTCATGGGGAACGGACACTGCAGGACTAGGTAGGATGTAATGCGCAGATACACAAGTAATGGAACCTCAGTAATGGCGTATGTTTTCATTTCCTGCACAATGGGATCCTGGTATCCTTTCAGAACTTGTTTTATATTTAAAACTTATTCTTCTGTGCTCAGACACATACACATCTGGCTAGGTTTCATTGTGTGTGTGGAAATATTCTCCAGGAACACGCCATCAGTATAGGGTTTGCTTTGGTTAACTATAGCATTGAAGCCAGTGCAGAGAACAGAAGGACATAAACTGCCTTGTTGAATGAGAGACCTTTATGCACATTGACTATTGCTATGTTTTTGTATTTCTTTGTTAGAAAAAATTAGCAATAGTTTCTGTTGGCAAAACACACTTCTGAATTATTTGAGACATCACTCTGTTCCCGACATCAGCATCTCGCTTGATGCCAGCTCCTTCACCCACCAGAAACAGAAATGTAGATGGGTTTGGGAAGTCCCTTGATACAAAACATCAAGGCTGTTGAGTCAGTGGCACCTTGATACTTTTAAACATTCTTGCTTGTCCTTACTGTATGGATACTGTCCAGACTACATAAAACAGAAAGTTTGAAGACAAGTGTGAGCTTAGTGTGTAGTCCAAAGGTACCAGCAAGAGCTTGTATTTGGGAAAACGTCCTAGAGAGCTGATTCTCCATTTGCTGCCAGTGAAGGTACACATATAGATTACAGGTATTGGTGAATCTGCTCCACTCTGTCTCTGTATTTGGCCGTGGAAATTCCCAGCCTTACCTTGCTCTAGCTCTTTGACTTCAGTGGGAGCTCTTGGCTTCTCCTGTTTTGAGGGGTCCCTCACTGCACTGCAAAATTCTGGTTTATACTACTTGGAAATGCAGGGAAAGCCCCATTTCCATGGCTTTCATATCCTCTCCCTTCCTATTGAGACAGAATAGGAGGGGGAAATGGTGTAACTTAGAAAAAGTAACTGAGAGCCCCTTAGCAAGTTGAAACATTGTGTTAGAGCTGGGCTGTCTCCTTTTATGACTGTGTGGACAGCCTTCTTTCATGGGCTTGCAACTGCTACTTCGGGCACCTTGCTGCCTGCAGCACTGAGAGGCGTGCACCTTAGCTCAGAGTGGCAGCTCTCCCTCTTGCTTGTGACCCAACCCAAAACCTCCAGAGGGGAATGACAGGAGCTCTACCGATGCACCCGCCTGCATGGGGGCTGCTCCCCTTGTCTATGAGTGCAAGGCAGAGGGATGCCTGTGGATGGAAAGTGCAACTGCTGGATGGGAAGGACAAATGAGGATGCAAGACTTGGGTACAAAAAAGATGTAAAACTAGAGAGAGAGTACGTAAAAATAAGTTACCATGGCTGTTATCAAAAACCTATCGTGGCTGTTCCCACAATTAGCGCCTTTCATCCTGTCAGTTCAATTCTCTCTCCTCATGGAGATTTGCCTCTTATACACCCTTGAAGGCATTTTACTTGCTTTTTTTCATTAGCCTGTATACACTAGATGGGTTGCCTGGCTTTGGGCGTAATTGCTGCCAGATGCCTAGTTAACTTAGGAGTGAAACATATACTCAGTGAAAATCAACCTGCCAAGAATACTTACCTAATGACCCAGCCTCTGCTAATTACTTGCTTGTGCAAACAAGACTTCCATGGCCAGATATACTGCTGAGTGGTGCAAAAACTGAAACAAAACCACATACATGCAAAAAGATGTTTTGGGGGGCGGGGGGCATGGACTACAGCAAATGGCATATCCAAGGGCATGGCCAAGGGCCTTCACCCTTCTTGCCTGAAGGTGTGATTATTCCCTTCTAATGCAACTGGGTGCTAATTACAGCTTTCTGGTAGCTGGGCAGCAGCTAGGGTGGCTGGGGAAAGCAGGGTCTTGTAGTTTTGCTGCTTGAAAGGTGGTCTTTGCTTGGGACAAAGGGGTTTTCTGTCAGGAAGAAGGAAGAATATAGATTTCCCTAAAGTCTTGAGGTCTCTGGCAAGCCAGAAGGCATTGTACCGCTTTATTAGAGAAGTGGAATAGAAAGGCAGCATGAGAGGGATATGACTAATAACAAAGGGAGGCCTCAGGCCTGGTTTTTGGTGGGGTTTTTTGGTAGTTTGACTCTCTCTGTGAAGGTTAACTAGTGAAAAACCTCTTCTCCACCAGAAAGCTTTCCGGACTAAAATATTGCAGCTGTGCCTTCTGGCTCCTTGGTCTCTGAAGGCTGCAGGGCTGATTGTTCAGTTGAACAGCTTTGTGGAAAACAGAGGCAATTCTCTTTCTCTTCCTAGAATTTAGGACTTAAATAGCTTTAGAGTCACTTCTGTGTAGGAAAGTAGTACACATGTGGGCTATTCACCTGTTTTATTTCAATTTAAAGATAAGGCTTACTTTTCTGCCTCACCTGTAATTCTTTACTGTGTTGTAAGCCTTAAATGAGAAGGCTGGGAAGAAGAGAGTGATCTAGTATAGAATCTTGGGAACCAACGGTGAATGGAATTACAATGTTTGGGACAGAAAGTTTGGTGAGAAACTTAGAAAATCTTTCTGGGAACACACAACTGCCCTCCATCTGTGGAAACTTTGCAAAGCTTCAGCACAAGAGTAGGAAAAATGAGTTGGTGTCTGTGGCAGCTGGGCTACCTCTGCCTGTCTATACAAGCATGTAACTGGCTAGTTGGTGTATTTAGGACTTTTCTGGGGAGAGGTGAATTAAATTCTGTGGATGCTGCTAGCTTCCCAGCTTTACAGGAGATTAGGTCAGGTGGTTGCTGGTTGGCACTTACCTATGAAAAAGGCTCTCTATTTCCAAGGGCAAAGGAAACATGAGCTTCCTCAAACTGGCTTGTTAATATGCTCCTTTCTGCTCACTGTGTGCTGAAAATGAAAGACTAATTCTCTTTGCATGCCTACTTAGTATTTTATGTCTCTTGCAGAAGTTTTAGGGACCTTTTTGTGAGCTGGTGTCAATATTTTTGTGCCAGATGCTGTTCAGAGCAAGAGCTCCTGGGAGCAGGACTTGTTAAAGCACAGTCCTGGCTTTTGCAGATAGGCTGCTTGATAGAGTGCTATTTCTTGGTGATTTCTCATTCCTCTGAGGTAGCAAAACAAACAATGGGAATAATTTGTGCTTCACTCTGATCCACAGCTTTTCTCAGACCTTGGCATAGATCCACTAGAAAGCAAGTTGTCCTGGTTGAATTCCCTAGTGAAAAGGAGCTGAGTACTTCATTTTATTTCCCATCAGTGTATATCACAAAACTAGTCTAGCATTAATTGCACAGCAATCGTTGTTGCAGCAAAGCATGTCTGACTGCAGTGATGGGGGGAGAGGGTGGTGTCGGAAAGCAAGCCTGAAGTGCCTGGTGTTTCATCTAGAGCCTGATTAGGTTTAGGGGACCTTTCCATTTGGATTAGGCTTTGGATCTGATCCAAGAAGAGCAGCCTGGGGCAAGGATGGTCAGAAAAGACAGATTTGAAGAGCTGGAGGAAAACAGTCCAGCTCTTGGCTGTCCTACTCTTGACTGAGATCATTGTTAGAAATCCTAGCTTGCATGAACTTTAAAGACTTTCTCAATCTCTACACTGACTTTAATATGTAATATCTAGTGAAATCTTTTCCACTGCCACCTTTAGGAGGAGAAACAAGCAAGAAAAAGTTATTCATGGGAATGCTTGAATGCTATAATAGCCCATGGGAAAATGTCTCTTTGTTTCTGCCTGCTTGCTCCTTTTTTAAGGAACTTTTTCCCTCTCTCCCTCCAGATAGAAGAAGCAGGGAGAAGGACTTTAAAAAAGGAACAGAGTTCTCAAACTTTTATAGTTCTCAAAGCAGAAGCTTCAAAAAGCCCCAAGGGGATTATTTTAATAGGGAGAATTCATCCTCTGTATATCCAAAATGGCTTATTAAGATCCTAGCAATTTCCTTGCTCCATGCAAGAGGAGATCTCCTCTCGGTCAATCTCCAAAAATCTGATTCAACAGCAGCACTCTCGTTTTTGCAATTTCCCATTGATTTACTTCCTGGTGCCTGCCATAAATCATGTTACGTACTCCATCTTTCCACTTCCCAGGGCTCTCGGGATTTCCCTTGAGTCTTTTTTTCCTTCAGTTTCAGCCTTGTGTATGTGTTCTGATCAGAGAAACCAAAATTCACCTACTTTTCCGCTGGCTTCCTTGTTTCAGACATTAATGTTCTCATCTTCCATGTTTTTTCCTTCCCTCAGAATCCCAGGGGGACATAAAAGTTTTGCTTTACAGTATGCATACTTTCCCCCGCTTGTTTACATTTTCCGGAAATCCATGTGATTTCTTTTGCTAAGAAGTTAAAATATCCACAAAGAAAACATCAATCCTAAAACTTGGTCTTTTGAAAATTAGGAAAAAGCAGAACGAAAGCAATCAACCAATGTTTTACAGTTCAATAGCCTCTGGTCTTCTGTTTTTTTTGTAAGCTTTCTTTATGGATACATATCCAGCTATGACAATTCCTCACTAAAGTCTTAGGAGGAAAGCTAATCAAGACAAATGATGTAGCACAGCATTCAGTCTCATTTCTGAAGAGTAACAACTTTACAGTTCCTGCACCTGAAACTCTAAATTCTAGGTCTTTTTTGCTGATCAGAGCAAATAGCTACTTAGTTTTTAATGAATTCACCAGGTAAGAAGTGTGCTGTGATCACTGAATGGAAGGCACCTGACTGTCTCCAGGTCAGTAGTATGTAAGAATGTAAACAAAGACAAAAGTACTAGGCCCCAAATCATTAAGGTTACTATAATCAAGTAGTTGCAGCAACAGCTGCAAAATTACCTTGAAATGTTGCTCTACCTGTATGGTTGTGGGAAAACCTGCTTGTTTAAAGAGAAACAAACAAATAAAAAATAGTGGGTGATTCTGGAAGAAAAATCAACAAACAACATTAGTCATAGAGGATGATAATCCTTTCCACTTGCTTTTAAACCATCTTCTAGAATTCTTTACCAGAAATACAAGCTTACATAAAAGTAAAGATTCTCCATTGAATTTTAGAAGGGTATTTTCCCCCATAAAACTAGCTGAAAATAAATCTCTTCTGCAGCACCTGTTAGTGAGGTCAAGAAACATACTTGACTCCCAAGTTTCTCTCAGATACTCTGTCATACTTGTTGATATATATGGTGGTTGCATTGTACATGACCTTATTCAATGTGCTTTCTGAATATTTAACTCTGTGGAGATTTTAGCCTCTTGGAAAACTCTTGAATAGATCCCAAGTAATTTTGTCCCTCCCTTTCCTTTGCCTGTTTCAATGTTCCATTGCACATGATACTCCTCAGCTGTGAGGGCAGGGTAAAAGGTTCCAGCCCCTTTTGCAGGAAAACCTCATTCCATCTGTGGCCTGTTCCACAGAGCGGATAATGTGGTTTGTAGGACTGCACTGCAAGCCAGTTCAGCGAACCGATGCAGGGTGATTGCTTTCCCCAGAGACTGGAGTTAGGCTGTGGCCATACAAACCCCTTGAGAGAGCTGCAGAGGTGGAGGAAGGTTATGGTAGTGTCTGGGGCTATGCAGGGAAGGATGGAAAACCTTAAACTATGTTTTGCTGTGAGAAAGGCCCTGATTTGCAAACATCTTGGAAGCTCACAGTCCCGGTTTCCTCCTATTTTCTGTCAGAATTGTTTTGCATAGCTCATATTGTTATCTTTAGGCAGATGAAGAGCTTGTGAAGTTTCTCCAAGAGAGGCATTTACAGTTCTGTTTTAAAAATGCAGCAAGGATTAACTTTAAGGAGATGCAAACAGCACCTCAAATTCTCTGGGGATATTTTGACCCAAGGAACAAACCTATTTTCCCCTCAATTGACTCAGTAATGAAAGGATGGAATCCTGGAAACATTTATTAGCTGCTAGGTGAACTGGAGAGAGACAAGTACTTTGGTGTGGTCTTAAGTCTTTATCAATTAGTAAATGCAGATGTCAGAGACACACCAAGCATTATGAATCCTGTGCCAGCAGCAGTGCAGTTCATGTTGCCTGCCTGGCTTTCTGCAACTTAAATTCTCTGCATGTTAGCTTTGCAAGAGGTAATATTTTAAAAAGCCATTACTGTTAAATCAATGTTATTGAAAGGAGATTGGTCTTCTCAAAAGTGCTAATAACTCATCAAAGCGCATTACAAGGTGGCTGGTTTAAAGAGGTGTTTGAATGTGAAATTAAAGTTTGATTCCATTGGTATAACACGGTGTTTGTGTTTGTCAGAGATGAATTGCAAACGACATTTTGCTTGCTTATGGTGTTGCTTACAGCAGTCTCAAGCTGGCACGCTCAGGCAAGGTGAATGAGAAGATAAATTTGCAAAGCTTACAGCTTGTTCAAGTGGTGTGGCTCTGCCTTTTGTCTTTTTTCCTGTTTTGTGAAGTGTCAGTTGGAAAGCGTAACAGTTTTCCACACTTTCAGTCTTCTCAGGGTGTTGGGCCATCCCAGAAGCTGAATGATGGCACCAGCACAAATCATTTCAGTGCTGTCAGAAAATATATAAGAATAATGGTAAAAGACAGCATGTCTCCAAATCCAAGCTGAAATCATGAGTAGGACCTTGTCGTTATTTTGTTAAATATTTTCCTTCCACTTGCATTTGAGGTACCCACTGCCCTTCTGTGACCTTACAAGATATGTGTCTTGGAAGATTTCCAGCAAAATTTTTACAGCTGAATGTTATTCCTGCAACTGGGGAGTCTGACTTTTGCAGTAAGCTCGATAGAAAGAACTATTCTTTACTCAACTATTTCATACACACATCTTGCTTTACATGTTTACTTCACCGTATGCCTTTCCATAGACTCATTCCATGGCTGCTGGGGTAGCATGCCTATATAGGAGCCTGCAGGACTGCTGGCTCCCCTTGCAGAAACAGCTTGCATTTCACCAGTTGCACAGTCCCTTTTAGCAACTCTGTGTCAGCCTGAGCAGGTTCCTGGCCACCACACACCCAGGGGCATGCTATTTACTTTCGTTTGTTTATTTGTGTCTCAACCAGAGTAATCCTGAGATTAGGGTCCATGAGAACATGGTTAGCACTACTCTATAGAAACTGATGTACTGAAGGGATGCTGTTACCTCAGAGAAATACCAAAACAAGACCATTAATCTTTCATTTAGGATGCAAACCCTGGATCTATGCATTCTTTTATTTTGCCTGGAACTGAGAGATGCAAACCAGTGATGCTAGAGATTAGTGTGCACTGTGTCCTACGTTCCTATTTTCTTCCCTCTGGTTTTCCAGCTCTGGTATTTATGGCAGAGTAAGTGAATATAGAGTTAAATGCACTATCATCCTCAGTCTATTGAACATCACATCTGTAGTTCATTAGCATCCAAATGCCTTTAAGCTGATTGTCTCCTTGGTCACACTGTTCTAGAGCTTTACAGGATGAAAGTACCAAAAGTTCAGAAATAATGGGTTGCATTGTTGCTGAAGGGAATCTGTGATTAGTGGAGGTTTGCACATGTACTGTATTGAGGAAATAAAAAATGTAAAGGATTTGTCTCTTTATTATTCAAGTGTATTCACATTTAAACAGAATAATAATAATTAGACAAACGTTGCTGGAGAACATGAGGCAATTTATTCATAGTCTTCATATTTTTTTGTAGAGCGTTGTTTATATGTAGGTAATTAAGAAAGAGGTTATGAACTCTCATAATTGCTATGCTGGTCCCTTTTAAAGAGTTGGTTTGATTTGGAGTGAGATAAGAGACAGAACTCTTGCTAGCTTTTCGCTCTCAGACTTGCAGCTATGCCCGGCTGGGGTTGAAATGGGGATGGACTCACAAAGAAGAAAACAGAATAGCATGACTGTGTTTCGGTTAGCAGCTGTATCAATCTGTGTCAATTGAAGTGTAACTAAAGCATAACTTTTATTTTTTTTTGTTGGGAGAGGTGCTTTACTTGTCCAGTAATGGACTAAAAGGAGATACTGCAACGTGAGAGTGAAGTGCTTAATGTGAATGCCCAAGCCTAGGGTAGCTGGGGTGCTGTGCCTCACGAGGAAGTGCGTCAGCAGATCCATATGAGAGAATTTCTTATGCCTGTTCTCCCCTGGTAGTGGCGTCTGAGGTTCACTCAGCAATATAAAAATAAAATAAAATATGATAACCAAATGGTGCAAAGAGATAAAAGCTGCTATCTGCTCAAAATAAAAAGGTCACCGGAATCACAAGAAAACCTTTGCTGGAGCCATTTGCATTGTCAGCTCTTTTCATGAAAATCCCTGACTGCAAAACTCGGAGGCAACCCCGTCCCGCACCTCTGGGATTTACTTTCACACGGGAGGGTAAGCCTGGCAAAAACCAAGCTGTTAAAGTGTCTGGATCTCTCACCCCGTGGAAAATGAGATTCTCGGTCTCCCGCAGCAGAAGAGCGGAGGAAACATCTGACCTATCTGAGGCGGTGGGTGGGAAGCAACACCCACCAGTGGCTCGGCTGGGGGGCCACAACCTGCCAGGTCCACGGTGGCAACCCCGTGCACACAGGTGTGGTTGAAGGCTCTCCGTTTCACCTTCTGGTTTGCCGACTCGGGCGCTGGCAGCTCACACGGCCAGCTTAATCTGCACGGGAATGTAAGTAGGACCTGCCAGCTTAGCCTGTAAGGGGAGCGCAGCATGGACTCTCCATCTTGCTCAGCTGAATGGTTTATGCTTTGCCTGGCTGCGCTGCTGGGGCACTCTGTCATTTTTCAGCTTGCTGAACGCAGATCTAAGTAATGTATACATTTCAGGCCTGCCACCGCCCAAGGTTATTTATGAATTAACATTTTCCTTTATCATTAGGTAAAAGTAGTTTAAGTGAATACATATTGAATGCATAAATCTGCCAACCTCGCTCAAATAGGGGACAGCAGTTGGAAAATAGCATGCCAATTTAGGCAAATTTCAGAGAAAATGTTTTTTCTATCCTCGTGGCTCAGGGTGAGCATGATTTGAAGGCTCATTTCTGATGCAGCGGTACAGTGGCAGAGCCTCTTATTTAAATAAAATAAACCTTTGGATATCAAAGCCTGCTGAGGTTATCAGAGTCAGTGGTGCAGGAGAGTTGATATACTTCCTACCTGTGGGGGCCTTGGTTGCAGTCTTAGGTATTTGCTCCGAGGTAACAGCGGGAAATGAGGTAGCCACCTAATTTTCGGGTGTGCTCAGCATCCTCAGTTCATCTGAAGTCAAAGGACGCTGTGGGTTTCTAGCACCTCATGATGAATCTCTCCTGTTGCAAGAACACATTTGTCTGTTTTAGAGCAACAAACGGTTTAATTAGTGTCTTAGCCTGCAAGGCCTCAGGCTTCAAAACTAGAAGAGTCAGGATGCTGAAAATCAGGACTGTGGGTCAGCACAGCAGAGAGATGCCTGGAGAAAAGAGGGATGCTGGGCTGTAGTTCCTAACAAGGCTTTTATGGAACAACAGACTCCGGGGGTCTGCCATCAGATCACGCTCATAGTCCTATGGCCTGTGCAGTGCATGGCAACATGGACGACCTCCCAAGGGATAAGCCTTCACGCAGCAGTTCAGATTGTGAATATACTTGTCATCAAGGCTCGGTTGCATTTTAAAGCTAAATCACCTTGAGGGTTGTTGACTGGGAGTCTGCTGCTGCCTGGGCTCATGGGGTAATGTGCAGAATAGTGCCATCCTGCAGACTCCCATTTTGTTTGAAGGAA
This sequence comes from Scopus umbretta, assembly GCA_013400535.1. Taxonomy (NCBI): domain Eukaryota; kingdom Metazoa; phylum Chordata; class Aves; order Pelecaniformes; family Scopidae; genus Scopus; species Scopus umbretta. Next base: position 56,444 of record VZTL01076748.1, on the reverse strand, counting down.
AATCGGCATTGTACAAAACCTGCCATCCTTGGTAAGGAGGCTCGAGACCTGGCTGGCAACGGCCTCTCTAAAAACTGCTTGGGTTACGTCCAGGCTTGGGCTTTCTCCTGCCCTTTGTGACTTGTAACCCCTCAGGACAGCCCCATCCTGGCCAGCTGGCTGCCGGCTCTAGGGCCTCTGCCATGGCTCCTGGCCTCTTCTGTTTCCCTTTACCTGCCCTGCGGAGGCTGGAGGGGCATATCTGGCTTGGCAGCGATTGCGCTTACCCCGAATGTTTCTGCTTGTCTGAATGCTTGTCACATTGTGGTGGGAAAACTTGTCCTTGCCTTTCTAGCCTGCAGGAATGGATGGCTCCATGACAGAAGGAAGAGCTTTTTGTAATGACTTTGTGACATGCTTGGGCAGGAGCTCCAGTGAACTGCAGTCCGGAGAGTGATCCTCGTGCTGGCAGAAAGCTTTCCATAGTTACCTGGTTATAGACACTGGTCTCTTCAGGGAGAAGCTGAAATATTCTGAATGAGAAATTGCTTTTCTAAAGGCTCTCTGTAGCATTTTAAAAAAATATATCAAATTTTAATTCGATAGAAGGCACTCACTCTCTCCTGCCTGCTCTACTCTCTCAAGATACTCTGTGGCAACCCAAGCCGTATCCAAATGACACACTGATTTCTGCTTCTACGTGAAGGAATCTGAAGGGCCTGGAGTCCAGCTGGCCATTTACAACAAACACCTGTTTTGATGAGATGGTTCCTTTTCTTTCTAAAGCACTTACAAATTTAGTAGGCAAGAGAGAGAGAGAAAGGCAAAGATAGTGCTGTAATTTATTATCCCTATTCTACAGATAGGGAACAGAAACCCAGGCTGTATTTATGCCATCTTTTGAGAGGCAGACCTACTGCAACCTGCAAATCTAGATTTACGGTCTGTCTAGACAACTGGAAATGAGTCTCCTATGCTGACTAAAGGCTTTGCTGCAGTGAATGCAGTACATGTACCCAAAAGTGCTTGGCAGCCTGGCTCAGTGTGCCAGAAACACACGACTAATGTGCCATTTGCAGAACTTTGGACGTAACCAGACTTCTGCAGACTGCATGAAAGAGTTTCTACTATGTGCTGGCTGCCTGTATAGTATCTCCAGGAAGAGCAGGTCTCTGGATCTGGTGGTACGCTGTCCCCAGGCTGTGCTGTCTGTAGCACAAACCTTGTCACAGAGATTACGTAGTTTGTTCGATATGGATTTAAGATCCTCTGTCCTCAGAATGTAAATTCATTGCTTTGGCAAAAGGCTTTTATTTTGTCTCCATGATCTCAGCTACGTCCCTTTAGCAGCTGCCTTTTGCATAGATGTACCTTAACACCTCGACAGACCAGATGTTCGGATGCTATTAAGGCAGGCAGGTAAATCGAGTGCGTCTCCTTCACGGCACAGTTACCTCCCCAGCATGTGGCAGTGAGGTATGCTGTTACTCCAAGCCAAAATGCTGTAAAGACTTTGAGACCATCTGTTTGAAAAGTGCCTGTTTTACCTTGCCGGTCATGTCTGATGGAAGCCATCACTGCAGAGCAAGGCACTTTCAACCCATTTATTTCATCAAATGCTGCCACTGTTCCCCTCTTTCTTTTTCTCTTTCATTCTCTCTCTCACTCTTTCTTTTGTGAAATATCAAGAAACAATATCAACAGATTGCACTAATCAAACAAGCATCTGTAGCACCTGCTTTAGCTTTTGCAGCTGGCATGAATGGATGCAAAACACGACAGGTTTGACAGACATAACTGTCTTGGAATGAAAGCAGGACTTGCACGCTGGGGCAAGCACAGGGAGGAAAAATGGGAAGAAAAGAGTGAGAGAAAGGGACGTAATTTGCATCACGCTGGCAATTTACATCCAGTGCTTTCTGCTTTCCCTATTCTTAGCATGTGGCAGAGAGGAGGGTTTCATTCAGGCAATGAGTTGGGGAAGGTGAAGGGGCAGTCAGAAGGATGCACTACATCTCTTCTGCCCCAGAGTATTTGAGGAAACGGACCTGTGGTCAGCCCTCTGTTCTGTAGCCAGCTCACTTGTTCTGTAGCATTGGCCAGGAGGTTTCTGGTCTTATGGCCCGTGTTTTATATAACCGGTGGAGGGTATTGCCCGGAGCCCTGAACTGATTTGACTTGATAAGGCACCCCCATGGGCAGAGTTGCTACTCTGCACTTCTCAGCCAGTGGAGAGTTGCAGAGCTAAATATGTGGCAGCTCTGCAGTCTGACCCTGCTTCCTCCCCACAGCCCTGCTGCAGCTAGTACAGGGTGCCACAGAGGCAGGTTTGTGTTTGGGAACAAGGCAGAAAACTGGGGTTTTGCAGAATCTGTTTTGTGCCGTGGAAGTGGCAGCAGTGTTGTAAACAGAGCAGCCAAGCTCCACTGAACTAGCAGCAACAGGCGTGCGAGGAAATCAATAAATGTGTCCAATCTCAGTCTACAAAGCAGGTTGGAACTAGGAGGACAAAGTGACTGGGAAAGAATGAATTAGAAAAATGGCAATTCTGGCTCCAATCAGTTTTCTCCAGAAGTGACACGTTTTTCATGGAAGTCAATCCAGAAAGCAGCTGCATACACAAAGAGTGTCATATATCTGAGATGATGCAATCTCTCTTTCCATAATGTCAGATATAAACATGAGCTGTAAAATGGCCTTTGGAGGCCAGCAAGTTTGGTCTTTTTTGAGCTGACATTAACGCATTATTCATGTGTTAGACACTGTCTAGATGGCTGTGATTGCTGTCAGACTGGAATCTTTTTCAAATTTTTTTATAGGCAAGCATGAGCGATAGCAAGACTGTCCAGCCTTTTCTTCCCCTCTCCTTTCTGCCGTTTCCTCTATTCTTCAGGCTGTGTAACTTCTTAAGCATGACATCTTGATGAGTGAAATACAGAACACAGTACGTGAGGAATCCAAAAAGGCAGGCAGAGAATGGTACTTGACTTTCATCTCCTGTTCACCTTCAGCAGTAATTTTGATACCTTAAAAATGGTTTCTATTCTGTAAATTTGATGATGCATGATATGGAAGGGGGAGACGGTGTGAGGGGGGAGGCAGAAAGGAAGGATGAGTAATACAGCAGCTCAAAAATATTATAACTACTAGAAAGCCACCTTGAGGTGGTTGTGATTTCTGAAGGAAATTGTTTACAAGAAGCAAAAAAGAATTTTCAAACTGAAAAAAATAAATTGCTGCTTTTAGGTTATATATTTTACAGGACTTGCAGGCAGTCTTATTATTAGTTGCTGCAGCATTTAGGTTGCATATGAGTTCAGTGCTGCAGGGTCCAGGCCACTGAGTTGAAAGAAAATTGAAAGTGCTGTGCACTTTGAAAGCTCATGGTTCTTCTAGCCTTAGTGGAGATGCAACGTGGCGTCACAGCACGACAGTCCAGTTTCTGTGCCAGCACAAACTAGCATGTGACCTTCACCAAACCACTTAGCCAATCCACTTTACTAGTTTCTATTCTGTAATATAGGGATATACTTCAGTGGTTAAAGATAAAACCTGTTATAGACTATAAGTTACCATACCTGCGCATCATACAATCTATTTATATAAGAGATAGCATTATCATTAGTATGAGTGACGTGTATAGGAGTAAGCAAGCGTATTTGTTGTGGGGTATAGATGCCTGATGAAGAAAGTCCTGAAAGAAAGTGGTAACTATGCTGATGGGAGAAGTGTTTTATAAGTAACTAATAAACATTAATGGGCTTTAAACGTGTAGCTCTTCCGTTTACATACGGACTTCTGTTTCTGAAGACCTGAGATTCTTTTAAAATATTTGCCTTGCAAAGACTTTGGGATTTATGTAGTTAGGGTTTTGTTGTTTGTTTTTATTCCCTCAAGACTGCGGAGTAGTTGGGGGAGTATGAAAAGAACGGTTAATGCTGCTGGTAGGTAAAATGCCTACTATGGAGTGATGATGGCTTTCACTTCAAACCTGCAAAAGTAGTTGCTTAGATTGACACAAGCAGAGCAGTTAGCCCTGCTTCAGTTTCGTGGCTGCCTGACTGTAACACTTCCCTGCCTTTTGCGTATCTCATCTCGACCCAGTAGATGGCTCATTTAAGCCTTCCGCCTTGCTTGGTTTTCAATTTTCTTGTTTGTTTTGCGCTCTGAACAGGAATTTGTTGGTTGCGGCAACTCATGTTCCAAAGCCTGGCGCAACTCTGGTCTGTCCTGTCTGTATATTGCAGAACATGGACTCACGCCTGATTAAGGGTTGCAGAAGCAAATCCTATGCTGTCCTGCTAATGTTCTTCCTATCAGACTTGGAAGAAATGGGTACTGTCTGTTCTTTCTGATTATTTGAACAAGATCAGTCACAAATACCGGGAAGGGTGTGGGGCCTGGTGGCACTGCCAAACGCTGTTAATTCAGGACTTGGTTTTGGTCACAGACAGGCAAGGGAGGAATTGCTTGCTATTTACCTAACTGTTGACTTTTAGCGTTATTGCACCATGTACTTTCAGAACCAGTCTGAATCTCCAGGTGGGCAAAGCTTGTGCTTTGGTTTAGTTTAGAGTAAGGTGTTTGGGGATATTCAGATTTCATTATGGGTACTGCTTCTTGCAAGGAGTGCTCGGTTTTGGTGTTGGAAAAGGCAGGCTGAGCCGGGGATCCCAGTGGATGACACCACTACCAAATTGGCTGCTCTGAACATAAGGAAGTGACGATGAGCTGTTCTGTCAACTGTGCAATCAGAAAGTTAACCTTTTAAAACTTAAACGCATCAGTTTCTCTCTTAATGTTATGACCCAGTATCTTACAAGTTGAGAGAGATCAGGGTAGCTGTGTCATTCTCATGCCTAAAACCAAAAATGGGATAAGGCTTTTACTGCATCAGCCAACAACAGGCAGCATATTCTAGAAAACACTTTATGCCACAGGTCACATTTACCATAGTTTCTTTTGCTCATTCAGCTTTTAAAAGGTTGGGAAGAAAGCAATTTTAATGGAGTGCCTAGGAAAACAGATATGTTGCCTGTCATGTATGCAAATAATCACAAGCAATACAAACTACTTCACATTATCATACAAGAACTTTGAGGAATTCTGGGTTTTCAGAAGGCAGGGGTCTCGTCTGCATGTTAAGGATTAACCTGACGTAACAGACCTGATGAGGAAATAGCTTAAACATTGAGAAGCATTGAGCTTTTTCCCTTCCCAAATCAAACTGAAAGTGTTATCATGAATTTTCATAAAACAAAGTTCTGAAAAGATTTAAAAAAAAAAAAGTTATTTGGACATGGCAGGTTGAGTGGAAGATTTAAGTGGTCAATCAGATACTGTATTTGATTTCAGCTTTCAATACCAGAGCAGTGATCAATAATTTAAGCTTCGTATCAAAATAAAGAACACTAGTGCCCTTCTGACTGCATCAGGCATTGCCGGATTGAAGATTTCTGAGAAATCTCCATTTCATTGCTTTTCTTGGTCCAGTGTTGCTACTAGCCACATAGTGGAGACCCTTTTTGCTGAGCAGGGTGTGCAAGGCTTAGGTCTTACAGAGCATATACTGACAAAGCCAAGGAGAAGCATTCAGGTACTGCAAGAAGCATTTCATGCTGCAAAAGAATTGTTAAGGCAAATTTTCATTATTTGATTTAAACATATTTTACATGAAAGTAAACATGTTTACCCAAAGAAGCTTAATCAGTCAGAGGATTGGGTTACAAGTAGGAAATCTCAGAGCTAGTTAAGAATTCATCCTGAAAACTCCTTGGAACACTTAATTCAATTGTTTTTTCTTGCCTCCTCCTTTCAGTACTGCTCTATGGAAGGAAGACAAGTTACTACAGGGAAATGTTTAAAGTAGTTTAAAATTTATCCAGGGTGTGTAAATCCTTTTAGTTTAATTTTTATACTACCAGAGGTTTCTGTGAGCTGCCTTCAGACTGGAATGCACTTAAGCTGTATACTTGTAGAAATAAAAAAACCCCACCAAACCACAATGGCCTTCTTTTTGCACATCATCAATTATTCTTGTTTTCACCAATTAAGGGGTACTGAAGAAGCATTATATAGAAGATAGACATGGAGAGATGAACCTGAAAGGGAACAGAATTTGGTCCAAGTGTTTGCTGGACCTAGGAAGCATCATTGAAAATATTTTTGTTTTTCTGCATCATTGCAAATATATATTTATGTTTCTTCATCTTCTTAAATGTTTTCCTTTCTGAAATTGCTGATAAATTTGTTATAACCACTTTTATAAAACACAAGTCCATCCTCATTTCAAGATCTGCTTAGGAAGCAGTCGAAATTATGTGGTAGACTTTCAGGGCAGCGCAGTCACAGCAGGACTTAAGAGACTGTCAGTTCAAACAGCTGAGTGGTCATGAGCAGACAGACTTTACTGTTGTTGTTGAGGATCATTAAAAAAATAGTAGGGAAAAAAAATCCATGGCAGCTTTTTTTGTTAAGGAACTGGCATGAAGCAGAAAAGGATGCCTCAAATCTTAGCCCAGAAAAACGCTTGGAAAATGTAAAATAAGTAAACCAAAGTCAGCAATGACAGACTGTTCCGGCTCTTTGGGAAGCTTTGCAATTTACAATTGCATTCCTATTTCAGAGCATATACGATGAGCCCCTTCTCCTCTAGGGAACTGCATTGACATCAGAGATGGGAACATACCAGTGGTTGCAATGAAGCTTTGGCAGGAGGTAGACAGAAAGTGGTTTGATTTAACTTTCAGACATGGCCACTGCAGTCTCACAAAGTATCTTTGGTTTATGCCCTTCTTTAAAGTGATTCTGCTTTGAATCTTGACTCAGTGAATCCAGAAATGGGGCTTACTAATGAGGAAGCCAGGATCCTTTCAGCAGGTCCCTGGGGGAGTGCAGGGAGTTTCAGACTCTTTCCACCTTGACTATTCCAATTTGTATGAATCCTATAACTCAAATGAGTGTTTTAACCTTTTTAGCTAGGGTTTACACCAGGGGTTTAAACATAAACATATAAAATCACATCTTGCCAAGACAAAAAATTTCACTATCAACAAGGAACATCTGTTGACCAAGTGCGTGTACCCTGGCAAGATTCTCCCTCAGGCATGGTGGCACACCTTGTTCTGGTGTGGCTGGAACCACTGCGCCCCTCCGAATAAAGAACTTAGTTATCTTAGTGCCATTTTGTGCAGTTTCCAGATATTGGATTAGTTTCGGGGCCTCTCCTGCTATCCTGACTCACGGTGATGCAGGAAGACCATTCAGGTGGCTGCAGTGAGCATGAGGAATGGTAGAACATCCTTGGAGGAATGCCATTTACCCATCTACTGTACAGTGTGGTCTTAACATCTCAAGTTACAGGAGGTTGAAAAAAAATTAGCAGGAAAACAGTGGATTCTCAAAAAACTAGAGGATACACCCAGCACAGCTGACATGTTTTCCATTTTCACATTTCCATTTTAATTAAGAAACTGAAGTAGCTTGATGAAAATGCAAGTGTTTGCATAAATGGAAATAATTTTTAAGTGGTTTTGGAGCTAACATGTAGATATATAAGTAGGAAAAGTACAAACTCTGTCTTGTCTTTTGCTCAGCATGTTATTACAAGAAAAATACTTTTTTTTTTTTTTCTTCTCTCTCCTCTCCTGACCTCATTTGAAATTTTTCTGAACTGCCACCTGTATAAAACATCAGACAGCGAGCGAGGAACCAGGTTGCAGAGTTAGGGAGAGCACCTGAGCATTTAACTGAGTGTCGCCTACACTTGGCTTGGGATATCTTATAGCTGATCCATAGTAATGTCTAAATGTCATGAATATATTTTTTAAAAAAATAGAGATATTCTTATTGGTAGAATTATACTAACTGTGGAAATGAGATGCCATTTTGAAAGTGAAAGATATTATCTTCCACTTCAAAAGTTTTGAAAAGAAACAGAGAATTGAGAATTATTTTCAAAACATTATTTCTATTTAGAAAGGCATTTTGGCTAAAAGTCTAACATGTTTGGCATTTTTAAATAAAAATACTTTATTAAAATTATTAATACTGGTTATCACATAAACTATTTTGTCAGCCACATTACATAGCAGGTTTTCTTACTAAAAAAGATAAAGAAACAAGAAAACCTCTTCTCCACAGAGATTTCTGCTTGTCTAACTCTAGGCCTCGTCAAACGCTGTCAGCTAAGGATAATTGCAGAGCAGCAGGTCAGACAGGAGAGCTCAACATCCATACTTGTCTCTTTTCCGGATCTGCTGTATGATACCTGGAGTATCAGCACAATGAGTAAATCTTGCTTCAGAATTACAATACAGTATTTTTCATTAGGATCAGAGAATTGCTGTGATAGGGACTGATATAAAATCAAACCAAAACAAAACCAAAAAACCAAGCAAGCAAATCCCCCCCCCCAACAAAGTAAAGAGCTTGTTTATTGAGAAAAATTGAATTTTGTTTTGGGATATTTTCAAAAGAATAGTGACTAATTTAAGTTTTCCTAAGGCAAGTAAATGTTTGAGGTAAAAATTCTTGTAAGGCAGAATTCCCTTCTTGTCACACCCGTGCCACCTGCTTTACCTGTATTTATACGCATCTGCCATATTTATATATTTTTCTAGACAGTTCTCATTATTACCACCAACCAGGGATGGGAGAAGGAAAGTGCAGATGATGAAATAAATTGGAGTGGAGGATGGAAATTCTGCTTTTTCATAGGAAAGCTGTCAGATGGATTAATGGCTGGGCTGAGCCAAATAGCTCCATTATCAGATCAGGTAGACACCTCTCCCCTCTCTTGCTAAAATAAATGAAAAAGGGGGCTTTGATATGGATTTTGTGAAAGATGAACCCCTTGAGAGTAAATTAAAGACAGGATAATAGAGTTCCTTACCACGCATGTGTAACTACTACTATGATAAATTGGGAAAAATGTAATCTTATATATGCAGTGACATCCAAGTCTTTCAAAAATCTAGATATACCTGTATCTATCGATAGAGATGCGTTTTATTTTCTTGCAGGACTAGGAGGGAACCCACAGAGCATATGAATGAAATGGAAAATCACTGCAGCAGTGGGTATGCCATACCCACACAAACAGAAAACTCTGTTATCTCCCACTCAACCCAAACTAATGCCTTTGTTCAGAAAAAGCGTGTGTGTGGGCAGAGTGCAGTACCCTCTCCCAACCTAGCAAAAAGAACATAGGAAAGAAAGCAAAGCAATGACGAGAATGAGTTTAGTGTCCTGTCCTGGGCCAATGCCCACATGCCAGGGGAGAGCTGGGAGCGTGCTTGCCCTTAACCCACATTGGAGAGCAGAGTTTTGGGAGGAAATCTAACCCCCCGAGCTTGTGATGGCCACTCAGGCTCTGAAGTGACACGACGAGGGACCTGAATGTGACCACAGGTTCCCTGTGTAAAGGGCTACTGAAAGCCACAATGCATCGTTTCGGTTCCCTTTGAAGCAGCTGCATTGCACAGGCCAAGTTTCTGTGGTTTGCCTGTGACTCAGTGAATCAACTCCTCACCAGTCCCACGCTGATTGCACAATACGGAGGGAGGGAGGCTGCTAATCTGTACGTACCCCACAGGGGTGGGTTGGAATATTAATAAAACAAAGTGAAAGGAGAGGTCAGAGAAACTAATTGACAAGATGAACAAGACAAATGATAAGGGGGCTGGAAGAACCAACTTGCTGCATGTGGAAAGGCTGCAAATGAGATAGGGATGCTCCAAGCAATGATTGCAAGGTGACTTGACAGTGTTCTGCAAATATTTGAGGGAATAAACAGCACGGGGGAAGAGAAATTAGTACAACAAGATTTATCATAGAGAGCAGGAAGATGATCTGCCAGAAAAAATGTTTGAAAGACATAATAGATGATGAAATAAGCCTTCCAGTGGCAAGAGGAGGTGTAACACATGGTGTGATTTTAAAAATGAAATCGGAAATCAGCAACAGCGAGCAGTCCTGCTTTGGGTGAAAGAATGATTGTCTGATGTACTCCTGAGGGCATCTGACGGGTTTTGATTCTCCTATACACCATTACTTCTCACAGAGGTTCACAACTGAGGAATATGGTGTTCTAGGGAAATTGTAATAAATTTGAAAAGCAAGTTGGACATAAAGCAGCAAACCTTTGACAATGTGAGAAGTGAGGGTATAATCATGCTCAGCTGAGCTCAGAAGCCCAGAATAAAAACGCAGTTTTCTCTGCAGAGGCTTTGTTCCTTGTTTGCAGCCAGCAGAGCACTGTGTCTCAGTGTTTTGCCCCATTCTGGGCCCACTGCCATCCTCCTTAGAACTTTGGCTGGATGGTGCTGCGGTTCCCTTCACCTGGTGTGTCTAGCTTTTCTTCCCAGGGGATCAGAGATGTGGGAATGGGAGAGAGAGGCCACTGTGTGCCTGAGGTTCAGACCCCTCCCAGGTGGGTTTCAGCTGGGGTGCTACCGTGGTGCAGGAGTTCAGAATCATCTTTGGGCGTGAATGGGCACTCCAGCCCGTATCAGGCATCTCCCAGCCCCAATGTTTTAGTTTGTGGCAGCTTAGTTTCTTTTAAAATCTTTGGTGAGCAACTTTGTTGTAGACTTTAAAAATTGTAGGTGTATAAAATCACTGGAATTTGTTCCTGCATACTGCCTCTCCAAAAATGGACCGCGACACATCTGTGTGACGCTACTCGTCTGTAGAAAAGCTGTACTGGTTCCCCTTCACTACATCATATTTATTTGTACCTGCTGATTTTGTTATTCATTACAGCTTCTAACAATTTACACTATCCTGTACTACAAATGTCGTTGCCTTTACCCCCCTTATCTCAGTGCACTTGTGGGGGATTGTTCTTGGCAGAATTGGGTTTAAAACAGAATCTCTGTCAGATTAATGGGTGATGAGCAATGGAGAGAGGCAGAAGTTTGGTCTCTGGAGCTCTGTGATTTCTGCCTTCTCTGCCAAGTGGTGCTCCTGGCTGGTGGTGGAACAGCGAAGTGGAACAGCAGGTGAACACATATCTGAGTGTCTCTGCTGGGTGGACTTAAACTGCTTCTTTTTCAAAAGTACATGACTTGTCACAGGAATATTATTTGCATTAAGATCTGAACACTGATTCC
>VZTL01076748.1:27943-45298 GCA_013400535.1 Scopus umbretta | reverse complement strand
CCCCCCCCCATTTGTGTGTGTTTTTCTTCCCTGGATATGTTGTATGTCATCCCTTTCAACAACCCTATGTCTTCCTTTTTCTTCTATTGAAACTCTTTAGGTGTTTGATTTGCCTCCAGAAACCTGTGGTGCCAAAATGATTTTTCAGGGAGTGCTGTTAAGGAGGGATCTGATTACCTTTAATGAGGTGTCTTTTGTATAGTCAACACTTTTCATTACTGCTTTGGTTTGCCTTCTCGTCCATCATTCCTGAGTCATAGTAACAATTCGGAGATTTCACTGAAGACATAAGAACCTAGTACTTGTCTTTACTGTGTCATCTCTTCCCAAGCAAATGTTTGGTACTCCAAAAAGTGTCTTCTCTCTATTTTATCCTGTTATCTATACTTTAATATAAATTAGTCATGTGGCCTTGGTAAGAAATGCTGAGCAGAATTCTGCTCTCTCTCTTAAAATACAGAAGGATTTTCTCATTGTCCTACTCTAACTTTATTTTATTCCCATTTGAAGGTGAGAATTATTGACAGATAGCTATGAGTCTGTCACAGCATGTTACAAACCTCCATCAAAATGCTCTAGCAATCATTCTGGGTAGTAGGGGTCTTCCCACTTTTCAGCCAATCTGTATTTGCACCTCCTGACCCCTGTTAACTGCAGTGTTGCCCTCCTCTTGCTTGTTTGCAGAAGAATGCTTGAAACAAGATGAAGTGCTACAACCCCTTCTAAAAAATCTCTTGGAGAGGACTGAAATTGTGGATGCCAATTTGCCTTTACATGTTGAGAAGCCAAGCAGAATAGGTTAACTTACTTCCTGGTAAAATGGTTCTGAATCTCAACAGGTTCAACTTGTTCTTGTTCCTTCAAAAGAATTAACTGCATATAAATTTGATTGTGTGTGATGTATACCCTTTGACTGTTTTAAGATCTTTTCATGGTGATGCTGAGGTTCTTTATCAAACTTGAAAGTATTTACAGGACCAGACTAGCCAAGATCTTTTTTCATATATCCCAGTGTGAGTAATGAAAATAGGAGACCTGAAATATGTCTAAATTATCATCAAAATTATAATATCCATGCTACTTAAAACTTATTTAAAATATCTAAAACCTGATCTGATCCATCCTTCTGTCTGAGAAGGTGACCTGTCTAAAAATCAGATGTGCATTACTTCTTAATTCCTTATTACATGATTTTGGACATTAGACATTTGGTTATTCGTATTTCCCACACAGAGGTTTGTTATGAATGTTAGTCTGTCACTGTCTTGTTAACTTGCTTTTCAAGTTCATATTTTCAGAATATAAAAAATATATATATATTGTTTTCTCCTCTCCAATGTCTAGAAGGAAATGGAAGGAAGGAGAAACGATGGGAAAAGCCTGTGGGAAAGCAAAGCAGTGATCTTACACCCCTTGCTTCATCTCATATTTCTCTTTGCTCTGGCTACATGACCGTTTTTTTCCCCGAACATCTTTCAGTTGTGTTCCCTCTAGGCCATCTTAGATACACATGTCTGTTCTGCCTGCTTCCTACAGGAGAGGCACTGACTCTTCCCCATGAATTGTATGTCAGTGTCACAAAACATGTCCTCTTTGTTTGTTATCAAGATGGCCAGCACTAGCAGGCTGCTCAGAAATGCCAACTTTAATTACAAATTTTACTTTCAAGAAGAGTACACAGATTATGCCTGGGTATCTTAAAAGAGCCTCTTGCCTTTTGAACTCTGACTGTTATGCTTTGAAAAATGGTAAGATTTCTGCTCTCATGATTACCAGTCCTTGCTTTCACCCTGTCCTGGGAGGAACCCAAACAGAAACAAATGACAACAGACAGTCTTGCGCGCCTTAAGCTGGCTGACAGTAGGAAACAATGCAATTTACCATTAAAAAAAAAAAAAAAAAAAAAAGAAAAGAAACAAAAAGCACTGGGAATACATTGTTTTCGTTGTTTTCTCCAAAGAAAACTGATCCTTTGGTTCTTGAGGTTAACCTTTACAGAGGGTCTCTCATAAACACTCCTGCTCCAGTTGCAAAACAGACATTGCCCTGTGCCTCAGCCTGCCTTAGTTTTAAACTTGCATGACCCACAGCTAAAGACTCATTGCTATGACAGTAATGTGAAAGCAACTGGCTACTAATTTCTTTCTGGATGATGAACTACCTTGTATGTAATCTTGGTTAATAAATGAGTGTATACAATAGATACATATATTGGTCACCATTTTGGCAGAGCAAAGTGGATGAAAATATAATGATGTTTACCCTGTAGACTCATAACACTGTTATAGCAATATAAAGCAAATTGGAGAACTGGGTCACAGAAAAATATATTGCCTGAGGTGCGCATCTATTGTAACGTACTAAAATAGTTCGTGTATACTTAGTACAACGTGGGTCCAGTCATCAGGTGATGATGTGCTTTAGATTCAATAAGCTGACAGCAATATTGACTTTGGATTCTTATTGTTTTGGGCCAATTTTACTGCAATATTTAATGTGGATTGTTGAATCTTTGTATGTCATACTTGAGAAGGATGGCTGGAAATTGATCTGCTTACTCGGAGTTTATTCTTTAGAGACTTACACAAAGAGGTTTTGTACATGGTGAGCTGACCAGAGAGTTCAAGGTCAGTCCGAGAGCTTGGCAGGGCTGTGTTCTGCCACCCATGTTATTCAATTATCTTGCTGACTGGATGTGGAGATGAGCCCTTGGTGATTGCAAAGGAGAAAGCAAAGTTAGGGATTTTTATTAGTATGTTGACAGTTTTTGGACTTTGTTTCTGACCTTGGGTGTAATCAAACACACAGAATTTTTACAGAAAACACTGCTTTAAAAGAGAAATATAAGCTATCCTGAAATTTGGCATTAAGGGTTCTGTGGTCAGTGATCAGGATAATTTTTTTTCCATGCCTTCAAAATTGTAGGAGTAAGGAATACTGGAGACTAAGTCAGACGAGTGGCTTGCTTTCAGACTAACTGTACTTAATCCATTGCAATTTTCTTGGGTTCTTACCAGATCACTGCTGGTATAATTCCACTAATTTTCTATAACATCACAGAAGAATGAATTGTTCCTCACTTAGGAGATATTAAATAAAGCTGAAGAAGGTGGTTTGCATCCACCTGAGCTGCCTACGGACACTATTTTTAGCCTTGGAAGGTGATGGCTGCACTCCAGGCTCTGAGAAAAACAGAGATAAGTGCATTGATTCATTCAAACATTTATGCACATAAATTTTTCCCCGGCTCTCAAGCTGGTCACTCAAAAGGAAGTTGTTTGTTGTTTTGTTTTTTTGTTTGTTTTGGTTTTTTTTTCCCTCTAAAGAAATATAAGGTAATGTGCTACAGGCTGTGTAGATTCTAGAAAATAATGCACAAGTCACATGCTCAGGGCTGAAGAGCCATAGCCCTAAATTTGCTGTGCATCGGTTCATTGACTCAAAGTTGCAAGAAGAGGAGACAGATGTCGAGTGTAAGTTTATTGCACTTTTAATTGGTAGGGTTACAGTCAGGTAAGGTGCAATTCTTACTTGAACCATTTATTTTTGTGTCATGCCTGTTACTAAATTAATGGGATCAAAAGAAAAAAAATTAAATGGATTGTTACAGGTTGATTATAGGTCTTCTAGAAACAGGTCTAAGTTAAAATCTGTAAAGTTCTTGAATGACCTTATACAATTTTAAAAATAAGTTTTCTCTCCCTCCCCTTCCCCCTCACCCCCCTTTATTTGGAAACAATTTAGTTCTCTGGTTAAGACTTTCTGAGCCAAAGAAACTACTTCTAGAAGAAGCAAGCTGCCCACTTTATACATATTCCATTGCAGAATATTGACATCATGTGAAAATGATGGTGATTAATCCTAAAATATTCTAGAGTTAAGTCACTGAATAGTTAGTGCCAGGGAAATTAATTTTAGCGTTGAAACACTATACTTACTCTGGACTGGAAGACAGGGGAAGTACTATGTGAGACTCAGGCAATATTGAAGCTTCTGTTGAAGCTAAATATTATCTTCTCGTCCACAACAGTCATTTTGAAACTAGGAGTTGTCTTTTAGTCTTAAGATCCCCTCTGGCATTCCCCGAGTCCTCTTCCTTCACCATAGTACATGCTTTTGATTAGCACCACAGGGTCAGGATTTAGATGACCAAACACAGACATCAATGTCTGACTAAAGAGTCACCAGAAAGAAATAAGCACTTCCAGGGCATGAGTTCTCTCTCCTAAAGTATTTGTATATAAGTCAGATGAATTCTGTTCTAAAACATCTCTTTCCTTCTACAAACTGCCAGGGAGTTTCTGGTGATTAGCACAGATATAGGTGTCTACACAACAGCTGTCTGAACCTCATGAGCTGACTCCTTGTCACTGTGTCTGAGCCAACATCTAGCATCAGCATTAGGAGGCTGCTTAGGCAGAAGGGAGCCTGACTAAGTGAAAAAGAAATATGTGGCAAACATTTAAAGAATGAAAAAAATGGTGAAGTGGTCTGTTTTGATTTGAATTTCCTTCATAAACAAGCTGCTTGGTACTTTTGTCTGGTTGAAACTCTTTAAGGATAGTGATGCTAAATCTGGTCTTTGAAATATAAGACTCAGTGGATTGGCGCAGTGGTCACCCTTTTCCAAAAAAACCCCAAAATTAACTGCCCTTACTATAGATTAAGGAATATCCTCCAAAAAATGGGAGAGCACCATGTAGGGTGATGATGTTATCTCCTAGCTTATTTGCTGATTAAAAAATGACTGTAGCAGAAATCAATATTGTTTGATCTAATAAATCCTTCACTACCTCTGTGATCACATGTGTTCTCTACCCAGTTTTCTCCTTCCAGTTAAACTTCTCATGGAATGAAGATTAAAAATTAACTCGGTATGGGTCAGTCCAGAGCCCTGTCTTTGCTTAGTTTCAGGCAGAATGGCTGAAGTAATCATTTTCAGTAGTAGAGTTATTGCAGTGAGGTGGAATTAGGAAAAAAGATAAACCAATGCAGTATTCTCAATGCACTAAAAGTTGATTGCAAACATGAGAATTCAACACATCTGCAGAAAGTTGAATCAGGTGAGTGATGGAGTGAGTGAAAAGTTGTATAGTCTTATTTTAGCCAGTCCTAGTTTATTCAGGAGTGCCAGAAGCCGCTAGACTGGCAGCTACAGGGGCAGTAGCTGAATACACACGGCAGAGACAGCATATACATTGGTAGGGCCTGTCTCATTTATGCTACCCTGCCCACAGGCCTGCAGCCTGCCCAGAGGCAGATCCAGCTGTAGCGATAAGGGGAGAAGTATTTTCTCTTCCAGATCAGCCAGTCTTTAGATCTTCATGGGAGCCGGAGAGCAATTAGACCCAGTGGGAAAAAAGGTAGGACTATTAATAGGAAAAATAATAATCAATCTGTATTAAATAAGATAAATAGGATTTTTAGACATTTTATAGCTTTGTGACAGTAAAGAATAGTGGCTTGTCTGGGTATGCCCAGCATGGGACTGTTCTGAATTCAAGAGGATAAAAGAGCAGCAGCCAAAAGGCATGGAGTCAGCCTTGTTCCAGCATGTGTTAGAAATAAATGGAAGAAAAAGAAATGCTGCAATCATCTTGACCAGGTGTATTCGAGGATTTCTTTGTGCTGCTGAGTAGGAAAGAGGAGCATGCCAGTGTGCAACAGTGCCCGTACAACACGAGTGGAGAGGGTTGTTCCAAACAGTTCTTGTGGCTGGAGCAGAGCATTTCAGAAGAAACCTCTCAAGGCTTTCTCCGTGTAAAATAAAATGTGTACAGGTTTTTTTCTGAATGAATGTAGCTGTGGTCTCTTGAAAGCCGTTCAGCCTGCTGCTTTACAGCATATTTCCCAGAGCATAGTGCATGTTGTAACACAGGCTGGGAGTTGCCCAG
The DNA here is from genome assembly GCA_013400535.1 of Scopus umbretta. Lineage (NCBI taxonomy): Eukaryota > Metazoa > Chordata > Aves > Pelecaniformes > Scopidae > Scopus > Scopus umbretta. Next base: position 39,404 of record VZTL01076748.1, on the reverse strand, counting down.
GATACAGTGCTGGTAGACAGCATTTTTCTTCGTTATGTCATCTTATAAATAGCAACTTGTTGCGGCGGCTGCTGCTGTTGTTGGGAGGTGACTGTACCAGCCTAAATATCACTTTAAAATTCTGAAAGTTGGAAATGCTACTAGTTACCAGTCTAGAATCAGCTTTCTGATACCCTGATACTGAAAATTAGAAAGAGAAGAGTGATACTCCCTTTCAGCCCGAGTCTCCATTTTACGTCAGGATTTAGATTTCTGGTATTCAAAATGACTGTGTTGCTATAAAACTATCATAGTATAAATACGATTAGACCAGAAGATGATTTGTATCCTGCAAGGATATAGTTATATGTTGCAAAGCAATATGCAGTAGGAATGATACAAATACGTTACCAAAAATTTTCATGGAAGTTTGCATCCATTAAATTAAAAAAGCAACACAAATACAAAAAAAACCCTCCTCTGTAAGACAAAAGTGTATAGGGAAAATTTAAAAAGAAAAGGTTTTTAAAGTAGATCACTGAAGAGATTATATCTTAGGCTCTAGTTGTATTGTTAAGGCATAACATAAGAGTTCATATGGCCTGATCCAGGGACTGTACTGCAGAATATCATGCTGAGCAGCATAAAAGAATTCATGGCTATATCTTTTTTTTCCCTAGGAAATTCTAAGGCTTTTTTTTTTTGGTTTTTTNTTTTTGGGTTTTTTTTGTTTTTTTTTTTTTTTTTGGCAGGGGGAAGTGGGGGGGAGGAGGAGCCATGCGAATGGCTTCTCCAAAGCATCCTACTCCAATCACAAAAGCAACTTGGAATAATTTGTTTCTTCCTGTGTTTCATCGATTCTGAACAGCCACAGTGCTCACCAAAATATTTTTCATTCCCTCTAAATAATAGATACATTTAAACCAATATAACAAATGAGATCATTCCAGATGTTTTTGTTCATTATTCATAACAGGCCACTGAGGGTAAGTGCACAAGCAGGAGCACTTCTGATAGTGCCAGCATCCCTGTGACTCGAAATAGTCACGTGCTGTGGCGGCTCTTCTAGTCTGACTTTTTTTGGCAATCACAAAGCTGCAAAGTATCCAAGCCCCGGAATCCGATTTCACCTCATCTACTTCTGACTGTGGCGCATGCTGGGAGTTAGTCCCTCCTAATGAAGTGCTTGTCTTTGCCTGTGCAATTCTAATGGCTGTGGCTCCACCACGTTTTTTCCTTGGGAGCCTGGGATTCGCTCTTTGGCCTTTTGGTTTTTTTTATGTCTGTCTTTTTACATCTTCCTTTCACGCAGCGAGGACAGATGAGATGATGTTTTCTCTTTACCAGTGTCTGGGCTCAGGGACAAGTACTCACATTTTCAGAAGGCCTCCCCTTGTCACTGGCTGCCCAGGAAGCGTTCTGGGGGGAGGCCAAGGGCCGGCTGAGCGGGAAGCGGGGCCGGCTGAGCGGGAAGCGGAGCTGTCTGCTTTTCGCATGGCTCACCTCCACTGAGTCGGGCATGGAGGGGAGGGCAGGGTGGAGTGAATGGAGCAGGCTTTGCTACTGATGATGCTGTGTTGACTTGGTGGGTGTCAGATAACAGCATCTCTACATATGTCAGTCTAGCAGCTTTTTCAAAGAACAGAATTACTGTTAAATCCCTCTACGGATAACACGAGATTTGAAGATCAAGCCCAATTATTTTATTTCTGTAACATGCGCCACCAATCCTGTTGTCACCTGTTACAACCTCTTTAATTAGTCTCGTACTGGGGCCATTTTTATGCGCTCTGTACCAGATTTGCCGTACCTCTGTACCTGTTTTTTTCTGGATTGCAAAAGAGAAGTGGACAGCTCGACAGGGTGAGGTCTGCTTCTCAGATTCTTTGCTTTCTTTATAGCTCCCATCTAACAAGAAGAGGGCTTGTTCTAACACATATCCGCTGATGGCAGCTTTTCAAGGGCTTCCAGCCTGGGATTAAGTAGTGGGCTTATACCCTCCTGGTGCATCCCCCTATGGTTGAGTGCCATTGGAGGGAGCAGCCCCAGACTGCCGTGAACCTGCCTGAAACTTCTCCCTGTGTTAAGGTTATATCTAGCCAAACAGTTTGGCAGAGTTTGCTGAGTAGTATAAAAGGAGCAGAGCGTGACAGTGAATTTGTCAGTGTATCTGAAGTCTTATTCTGGTTGCCAACTTCATCACATGCTCAGCTGCTTAGTAAATTCATTTGTATTTTAGCTCCTCAAAAGACTGCTGACATCATGGAAAACAAGTGAGGGAAAAGAAGCAAGACAAAGTCATCTTCCCAGTGCTGCCAGTGTGGAAGTGCTTCCAATTCCACCTGTGAAAGTGCTCTAATCTACTAACATTTCTTTTCTTTCCCTTTTTTCTGGCTGCTTATCATAGGCATCAAAAGTGGAAAATCTATGCTGGATCGAATGCTGACTTCATATGCCTGTCAATGAAAGATTTCTCCCACAAGTCACCTTTTAATTATAATTAATCTTTAACTGACTTGTTTAAAAAAAGAATCAGATGAAGCTTTTGCCATTTGTGCTACAAAACTAATACACATCTATGAACTAATACTCATCTTTGTGCATGAAGTCCTTGACACTCTGTTTTCTAATATGATATATGACAATTTATCACTACCTGGATTTCTGATCTCTTAGCCGGTTTTCAATCCGGAAAGTAGCATTAGTACATCATCCTTTTACTGTTTTATACTTTCTGGGATCTTTGACTCAAACGCTTTCACCCAGCGTGTTCTCGCTAGTTTTGCCATTGCAATATCCCACTCACTTGGGAAAATGTGCTCTCTTTGCTTTTGCTGGTAATAGCATTGCTATGAGAAAGAAGCTGTGCCCTAGCGTGTGCAGCATCTCCAGCAGCAGGAAGTCTTTCCTGACTGCTGAGGTGAGAGATTTTTGTAACACTTACTGTGACAAAGAGGGAGTCTGCTGTTATAGGTTGTTGTACCTGTAAGAGAAGAAGTCTGTCCACGATAACTAAAGAACATGCTGAATAAACTGATTTAGAAAGCATTTCTACATGCTGAATTATCTTGGGGTCTGGAATAATAGGATTAGGATGAAACAGAGCAGTAAAAGCATGCAACAGTCAGTTTAAAGGAAAGGAGGCTCTCGGGGCTGCCCTTAAAAGGGTGAGTGGTGCTTTAGCCTGTGTTGGGACGAGCATTGCCAGTGGAGATAGCGAGGTGTTACTGCACTCAGATCTTCTAGGATCCTGTCTGCAACTCTGCCCATGTGCAAAACAGAGGAGCCTGAACTACCACAAACACAGTCACTGCCACTGCATTGGCAGCCCTGATGAGAAGAGATTAGAAGGGCTTTCTCTGTTCACTTGAGCCTAATGAAGGGTGAAAGACAATATGGAAACTGTCTATAAATACATCAGGAAAGAGAAGAGCTGTGAGGGTAAAAGGACTGTGTTGGCACAAAAGCTAAGAGCTGGTATAGTGGTTATGAATAAATGTAGGCTGTAGGAGAGAAGCAAGTTCTGATCCTTAAAGGACGGGAGTCTGACATGGTAGAGACAAAACATAACAACTTTTAAGGAGGAACATGACAGGTTTAGGGGAGAGTTTATTTGATAGGTTGTCTACAATAGCAAGGGGACCAGGCTAGACTTTCTACTCTTCTGTTGCTATCCTGGACTTGCTCTGAATTTGAGCCCACGAGTCAAGCCAGTCCTCTCTCCCTCTTTAGCTTTTCCTCCTCCTTTCCCACTCTTAGGGGTCTCTGCTGTACCTATGCAGGGGTGCGTATCCTCCTGTGCGTATCCACAGATGTCTGTGGGAGGAGGAGATGTCCCCTTGCAATGTCCCTTTTGCTGGTGATAGCATCAGACCCAGTGCTGAATGTTCAAAATATTTTGGTTTCTTCCAGTATTTTTCTAAGAAAATAAGTTGGATCCCTTAGGCTGGGTTTTCCAGTGAGATCTTTCTTTACTTTCCTTATAGAGAAGCCCTTTTAGCACCGATGATTCTTAGTGTCTCTCCCACATTGCTTCTGTGATAATCTAAGTGTCTAGTCGTATACACTGATAATTTACTAGATAAGAAAAGGAACTTTAACTGGCATAGTGATAGGAATATGAAATTAAATTGATTGAATCGGATTTAGCTATTTGACTATGCGTGTAAATCTCTCTCCTCTTCCTTCCCCTCACTTCAGTATCCCATTTATTTTAGCTGTGATACTTTGCTTGTAATTAAAGCATAGAGCCTTAATTCTAGATGCTTCTCTGAAATGTTCTAGCTTGTAGCTTTAATCTAACTAGTTAGACAATTCAGTAATCACTGAAGAGAAAAATCCGTGCTTCCAAAGCTCAATGCATCCAAGGAAAAATTTTAGTCATCCTGCAGAGGAATCTGTTTCTGCAGTGACCTACACAGCAAGCTTCAGAGATCCTATTTTACCTGAGGTGGCTAAGTGCTTAGAGGAGTGGATCTGGATTGAAATGTGGTTTCTTGTGTTTTCTAATATTAAAATCCCTTTTATTTCCTATAACATCCATACTGCTTTTCATCTCCAGGCCTTCTCATACTTCAGTTTGTAACTGTATTAAAACTTATTTAGAGTTAAGGAGTTATGCCCATCACTATGGTGTCTGGCTTTTCTTCTCCACTCTTCATTAGGATGAAGGCGCCAGAGAAAGTCTCTTTCATTTGTGTATGTTATGCCAGTGTGACAGCCCTGTCTCTTCATGGGCATGTGATTTCATCTCATATAGCTTTAACCTATGGTTACCACTACTGGCATTGTTTCCAAATAGGTTTTCTTGCTTCTAGTCTTATTAGTGATAGTTAGTTACAGTGGTTAAATAGTACCACATTATCCATACATTTTTGCTCTTCTTGGGAATATTCTTGTCTAACAGCTGAATCTATGTGTAGATACTGCCAGAGCAATTTAAAACGTCAACTTCATAAAATCTAGTACATAATGAAATATGAATGTACTGGGTGTCTGTAGTCTTTGCTTTCCCCTCAGACTGAGAAGTAGTTTATATCTGCACGAGGAGCTCGCCTGCTGCAATTCTGTTTTATCTTTGCAATCTGTTTATTACTACTTTTGACTTGATTATTGTTTAATTGTAGACATTTAACATGGAAGTTTGTTAACAAAATGGGGTACCTGAAGCATTGAAACAATGGAACTGTTCAAACATAGGAAGTGAGAGGAAAATCAGTGCTGCTTGCCAAACTGAATTTTACTGCATCCTTGCTTAAACATTTGGAAATCTCTTGGCCTTGTTCACCATCTCACCAGGGTTAAGGGCCACAAGATGTCAGTGTAGTACCAAACATGAAAAAATGGCAAGCAGATTTTCTGCAACCACTTAAATTGTCTTGCTGGTAAAAGCCTGTTGACTCCAACTACAAAGCGAAGCGCAGTGATCATGAAATGGTCCGTGTGATGAGTAGTCACTTCTGAGTCTGGAGCATGGGGAAGCAGCAGGGGAAGGCAGGAAGGAGCATATACTTAGTATGGACTACACATGGAGGTAAAAAGCTGAGTGTGCCTGCAGAGAAACAGGCAGTGCAGCTCCCATTTTCCAGTAAAGCACATGCTTCTGGGCTTGCCCAGCCCCATTAGTTCCCACTCAACCTGTTGATTGTGATTAACTGGCAGTTAAGAAGAGGAGTGCGTTTTATTTTGCAGGTCCTGCTCTGTTATCGTGTATCCTAGCACTAAAAAGCAGTAATTATTGATACCATGGGGGGACAGTTGTTGAATAGTGGTGAGAAAAAGCAAGTGATAGAAATATATTGCCTTGGCCTTGCATTGTCTTCTGGGCAACTGCTAAAGCAAATCTGATTCATGAATTCTGAGACTGATAATAGCTAAAGAGACATCTCCAAGAGCTCGGGTTTGTTAATTGTTTTGCAGTTTTCTATCTCTTTGAGAAACTATAGTAAGGAGAGTCTGATACTAAACAACCAAACTGTATTTGGAAAATGTATCTTAGCACACTGGAACTATGCTTTTCCAGGAGTGACTCTGCATGCAAAGGAAACACTTGCTGTTTGCCCATTTGTATGTATACCCCCAAGTGTGATAACAAAAGAACCCAGAGAAAATGGCAGTGGAATAGTCCGGAGATGGCTGAGCCTGATGCTATAAAGTAGGCCAGCCAGTGCAAATCAGTCCATTCGCTCACTCATGTATTTGTCCTCTTCTACTTGCACTTGCCTCAGAAGTGGTGATCTCTTTTGCATTTGGCTTAGTTTTCCTTATGCACTGTGTGTAACTCAGTAACTTTGGCAGCTACATAGTGAGGACTCGATCCATGCTTTCCCTTCCAGTTCAGATTTATTCAGACACATTATGGGTGATGACAGAAAAGAGGGAGGGATTGCAAATCACGAACTCATTGTTGGGTATCGGATTTTTAAAAGTAATTAGAAGAAACCAGATATTTTATTATCTGACAGATTAATAATTTGAGAACATATTTTATTAAGGAAGATGAAGTGTGGTGCTAATCTCCTTGGGAAAGTTTCCCTTCATTAATACAAAGCTGTTAGCACAGTTGTGGCCTGGAGCTAAAGCTGGGACTGAGTGCCACTCTGAGACTCAGACATCTTCATTTGGGATCTACTTGGCACGCATGCTTCCAAAATGCTCCCCGCCTCTCTTATGGACTGAAGCTAAACCCAGTGCCACAGATTTGAAGAACTGAGGAGTGCTTAAAATCCAGAGCTTGGCCACTATTTTCTGTTTATGCCTCTTTAAATCAGGATTTTTTTTGAATTTCCACTTCCCAGGCTGTTGTCCGTGAAGACAGGATATGGCATGTCACTGGGAATTGGGAAATGGGAACCACAATTGGGAAATGAAGACCCCAGTGGGAACTGCTAACCCATAGTGCCAGGGCAGAGACAGAGCTCATCTGTAATGACTGGACATAATGCCGTGCACTTCTTTAATTCACATTTTCTCCCAAAATTTGAACTCTGTTTAAACAAGTCTCTCAGTGTTGTGGTTTTTGCAACTGCCTGGGAAATCTGAACTGAAGGTAACAGAAGCCACTGTGTTTCTGTGCCTTTAAGCAAAGTTTGAAGCAGTACTTCACGCAGAGCTACCAATCTCATCCAAGGCAAAGTAAACCCAGGAAACTTAAAGGACATAAATGATTTCTGAACATCGCTAAAATTTGATTTTGGTGGTATCTCACATAAGTGGAGTTTCATTTCATTGATCAAAATTGGAAAAAAGATCAAGACAGATAATAGTGACGCATTTATTGGCCTAGGACCAGATGTGTTCAAGCACTTTTATCTATCGGACCGTGCAAGCCAGCATTTACTGAATGTTGCAGGATAAGTGCCTAGCTCTCTGCTTTGATATTTTTGTAAAAAACACTGGTTGAGTGTCAAAGTGATGGCATGATAAAACTTGTTTTATTGCAATGTTACTTGCTCCTTTTTTCTGTTAGATCTGTGCTATGATAGGATATAGCTATCAGCATAACCAGGCAATTTTGTTTTGAACTTTAAAACCTAATCAGGCATTAACTAAACCCTTTCTTACCCTTGCAAGTGACAGCAACATTTGATCCTATTTCTGCCAAAATCGATACAAAGATAATACATTAAATGAACTAGGGCACTCATTGTTTCTCTTCTCTTCCTTTCATTTTATGAACATAAAATGTTCCTCTTTACATTGTGGGCTTTTAAAGCACTTTTCAATGTTTGGATTTTTTTTTGCAATGAGAATACAAAGTGCTAAGCCTTCATAATGTAGGAGCCCCTATAACAGATGCGTATGGATAGATACTGTGATGGTTATTACAGCTTGGTAAAATATTACCAGCCTACTCAGCTGAAGTATCGTGCTTTAGGTAGAGGAATTAAGTATCATTAGTTTGCTTCATTATCTTCATTGTGATAGTGGAGATGGATGAATAGACTTTGCACCTGAGCTGGCAAATATTCTTGACAATATTTTAAGGTTGTTTCTATTTACGTGCTGGGTAAGGACAACCTAGTGTTGGAGAAGCATCGTATGGCAATGTGAGCTAGGAGAAAAGAAAAAGAAAAGTCAAACAGCTTGACTTGAGGTAATGTTGTTCATTTCAGTCTTGACAGAGGTGTACGCTATACTCAGTATAAAAGCTGCTCTTTGACTTTACTTAAATGCAGTAATTACATATTGCTGTCACCCCAAAGAAAAATGCAAGGAATCTTCCAATCATATGGAAGATAATAAAGAATGGATTACTTTGGATTAGAAGGCCTCATTTGAGAATGCTAAACTGAAGTATGTGTCCTGTGCTTAGTCACTAGTATCTATCTATAAATCCAGGCATGAAAAACTGAGAAGTGCTAATGCACCCACGAGAACACATCCAAATTATATAAAGATAGCTTTATGCAATGCATTTATCTGACAGAGAGATGAATGGATCTCTGTTTCTCTTCCTTCTGTATTAACGTACTTTGGTTCACTACGCTATCCAGCCACCTTTTGGCATGAATGGATGTAATTACTTCATTGATGTTCTAATTACCATCAGATTGTATTGTTCTTCAAGAACAGATGATCACAAAAGACTGTGTATTTGATGACAGACTTAAAAAAGCCATTCTGCTTCATGATGTTCTCATATACATTATACCTAGCAGGAGATGCACACAATCTGCTTTCACCTTTTGTGCTTTTGGGAAGGTGCAGTTTGCAGGAAGGCTGGATTTCAAAGTAATTCTTTGTTGTGTAGGCTTGCATCATTGATTTATCCCTCTAAGTTTCCTGTTCTTCTTCACCCCCATTTTCCCAGACACTCCAGAAATGGGGGGGTAGGGGGTGGGGGTGGAAATCAGCTTTGATGAAATACTTTCCCCTGCCCCTTCACCCTCAGCTGCAACTCCTGGGGTAATGGAGTTTAAGGCCCTATAAAGATGTTTTGGTCCTGAATGGGAGCAGTCTCCCTTTGCTGAGTGGAACCTGGTTATAAAAATGCACACATGCCCCTTTCAGGGCTAGCTTTGCCATTTTAGACTATATATGATGTCAGCATCTGCTTGTGCTTCCATATGGAAGTCTGGTTCTAAAGAAATGCAGCTGTGGGCTTCTGCCAGACTGGCACTGCATTTGTCCTGCCTGGTGACACAGTAGCTCTGAGATCAGTATTAATGAGTGTGGGAACAGGGCCATAGCTACATGATGTTATCGGCAGGTCGTGCTTCCCTTGACAATGGAGGACAAATTATCCACAGTGCGTATCCTCACTGATTTGCATGCATGCATTTGTTTGTTTCCAGTAAAGATATATTTCAGGTTTGCAGTATTCTAACACAACAAATAATGGAGGTGTAATGCCATGCAGCCAAAGAGAATGGCTACTTCTCTCCTTTTTGGCAACAGAATTTTGCAATATTAACATGCTTATACATGTGCTGTTTAAATTGGAACGCTGAAAACTAATTTGTGTTAAAATATAAAGGTTAATAAAGCCCAACGAAGATTACGAAAAAACAAAAGTACCGTGTTCAAGAGCTCTCCACTGTAATTGCCCAGATAACCCAGGGCCAGATCGTATCAACAGTATCCACAGCGCTCATGCTAGTGAGCACCTACCTCATTGCACGGTCCCACTGAAGCCAACAGCACTGCTGGGAGTGGTCAGCCTAAGGCTGTCAGAATTGCCTCCCTATAAAGATCTTAAGAAACTTTTAAATGTCATTAAAGCTCTATTAATCTCAGAGTCACCTTACCAGCAAAGCCTATGGGATATTTGTCTAAATACAGCCATTATGAACCTGACTTCAGGTACAGGTTATAAGTAAAATTGGATTAATAAAAGTATTAATGCTATGTAAATTGCTGATGATCATGCATCTGTAATTTTTATTTCTTATTCTACTAAGGCTAGGCCAAAACCATACAGGTTTTTCAGGTTCTGTGGCAGATCTCAAATCACTCCAATCTGCCCAAGGATAACGACAACCTTGGGTAAATCAGTTTAGGTCAGTATTCTGGTCAATAGCATGAAGAAGCGACTACAGTGATGGAGCTAAATTTCAATGAGGGTTGAGGCGTGGGTGGATCTGAACCTTACTGAAACTAGGAGAAAGAACTATGAATTCTTGGGTAGAATTGTAATGGCCTGTATGAACATCTGTAGCCCAATCTACTACCTATTACTGGTGTTCTGAGCAGAGGCATGCCGGAGTGTATCTGCAGTTTAATTAACAGAAAGAGAAACACTGAGAAGTGGACTTAAAGTAAGCTGCTGTAAGGCTTGTTCCACCTAGAAGTTTGCAGGAAACTGACAGCACATTTTTTTAATAACCCACCTAGTCACTGATTTGCACTTAGCTTCAAATAGAAGTACTATTTTTACTTTAGCATTATATAAAATGCTCTTCTCCTCCTCTTTTTAAAGGGAAGCTTCGAAGTTGTCAGACCTAAAATGACAATAATGTTATTTAGAAAAATTCTCTGTGGCATGAAGTTTCACACCAAATGCTACGAAGTGAATAAAGGCATCCTGAAAAATAGCACTTGCAGCATGAAAGGCCACCTCAGCATGTTTGAGTGATTCATGTAAGATACAGTCAAGATTTATTTGATCTGAGTTTTTCCTATAAGCATAAAAATTCCTACTATCTGCAACAAGAATTATTCCAGTAATATCTTTGGGTTACCATCTTCTTGTTGGGAAACTTCCTAGAGGTCGTTTAGGTTTTATTTTACCAGTGGTAACCTGGCTGGGTACATTGCTACCTCATTCCTCATCTTTCTCAGGAACCAGAAGGAAGGCAGTCTGCCTTGTTACTTACCCTGTGCAGAAAGCAAAATGATGCCGTGATGTGCATGTAGGTACTCATGAACCATAACCGGATGTATGTTTAATTTCACGCTCAAGAGCCGCAGCGATCCCTTTCAATTGACTTCCCCCAAACACGAACAGAAATAAGCTAATTAACTTGAGACTGCATTTTTATCATGGAGAGTTTTCTGTCGTTCTGGCCCTTTCTTTCTTGGAGATTCACTTTCTTTTCAACAGATCAGCACTACCAAAAAAATCTGTTCCCTGCTTTTTTACTTTCTTTTCTTTACGTCATCTTGTATAAAGTGAATTAGATCTCTGAATCGGGAGCTAGCTTTTTGGGTTTGGGGCTTTTTTTAATAGCAGCCTGAAGGAAGAGATTTGAACACCTGCGGTCTCTTGACTAAGTGTCACAATTTGACTTTCCAAAGTCCTGACATTCTTTCCCTTTTCTCTTTCCTCTTTTGGTGTCAGGCTAATATTTGTACCTTTTGATATGCAGACCTCCAAAGGGACTTCTGAGCCTTAACCCCAGCATTCTCAGGCTGTGTTAGTTTTGATAAAACCAGACAGTTTTGTGATCGCTAAATGCTTTGAAGACAAATTAAGTCATCTTTTCTTCCCCTTTTCCCTTTTTTGGGATTTCAGGCCCCTTAACACTTCTCCAGGAGAAGG
>VZTL01076748.1:0-27894 GCA_013400535.1 Scopus umbretta | reverse complement strand
AAAAAAAAAAAAAAGGAACAAACTGCTACTCCCTCAGTGCCCTGAATGAAGCAGAGCAGGGAGCACAGAATATTTATGTGCCTGATAAATGTCTGTGTTGCTGAAAGCTAAAATTCTGAAATGGCAAGACAAGGCATGGAGGTCTTATCTTGTATAAAGGATGATGATGTACACTTGTTTTAGTGAAAGGATTGTTAGGCTGACTTCAGGCTTTGACTTACCCGGGACTTGATCAATATGACAGATTACATACAAAATAGTTCACGTGCTGGAAACCAGGAATAGTTCTTTGTGAAAAAACAAAAGCAATTGCTAGTCCCCTAACCAGCCTACGAGAAAGGTTTACTGAGATGAACCCCCTTCCACATGAACCCAGTGATGTGGGACTACTTAGGGAAACCCTTTTTCAAGCCTGGAAAGAGGCCAGAACTCCACTGGAGCAAAGAAGCTTCTCTAGGGATTTTAATTCTGGGGAATTTTTTTGTCAGCTCCTCCTCAACTTATATTTGGATAACACTGCCCAGCCAGAAAAACTGGTTGATTGGAATCTGGGAAAAGGTTTGTCATAGTTTAACCCCAGTTGGCAACTAAGCACCACACAGCCGTTTGCTGAGGGAGAGAATCAGAAAAAAAAAGTAAAACCCGTGGGTTGAGATAAAGGCAGTTTAATAGGACAGTAGAGGAAGAGAAAATAATAACAGCAATGAGAAAAGAATATACAAAGCAAGTGATGCACAATGCAACCGCTCACCACTCACTGACCAATGACCATGCCATCCCCAAGCAGCCATGGCTGCCCCCCGGCCAACTCCCCCCAGTTTCTATACTGAGCGTGACGCCGTATGGTATGGAATAGCCCTGTGGCCAGGCTGGGTCAGCTGTCCTGGCTGTGCCCCCTCCCAGCTCCTTGTGCCCCTGGCAGGGCACAGGGAGCTGAAAAGTCCTTGACTGGTGTAAGCACTGCTTGGCAACAACTAAAGCATCAGTGTGTGATCAACATTATTCTCATGCAAAATCCAAACCACAGCACTATACCAGCTACTAGGAGGAAAATTAACTCTATCCCAGCTGAAACCAGGACAAGGTTTTACAAATCCTGCACGTTGATTTATGCTATTTTGCACCACTGCCTTGTTTGCCTATGGAATACTACATGCTATTTTTCCCTCCATAACTTTGTTACTATTGCTTTTGATGTGAGACAGTGAAGAGTAGGGGTGCAGCAGAACACGCATGAAATAGCATCAAGACTGGAGATGTGAGAGAGGGAGAGGCTATAGCTTGATCAAATCATGGATACATGAGTTACACTAGCACAGAGCAAGAAAGGGCCAGAAACTGGGAGACGTACAAATCCTGGTCATCAGAAGGGACCGAGAAGACTCCTGGAAGTGGTCTGTCAGAAGATAAAGGAACATAAAAAAGTGAGATACCAGCAAGAAAACAAAAAGCTTGGAAAAGAGGAGGTTAGGTTTTCACGGTGTCTCCTCCACAGGATAGGGATTATGAGTAATGAGGCAGAAGAAGCATGGAATGAGCAGTTCATTTTGAAGTGGATAAAAGCCACTGATTTCAAGCAGAGTAGGATTTGTCTGGGTTGTGACAGGTTTAGAATACAGGCCCTGAACTACTTTAAGGTATGCTAAAAGATCTGCAAAGTGTGAGAAACTAACCTACTGCTACACCTTGCTCAAGAAATATTGCTGCGTGACACCTCTTCAGGAATTTAGGCCAAGTTGAGCAGAGAAAAGCAAAAGTATCTTTGAAATGTAGTTTGCCATTTTCAAACCATGATATTGTATTCGAGAAATACTGTAACTTCTCATTTCTACGTTTTTATGCAGAACTTACTGGCTTCCGATTATAATAAGGCATTTTAATTTTGCTTAAAAACTGGTCTAATTGAAAAAAACAAACAAACAAAAAACTTCAGAAAATTGAATAGCACCAAAACCATAGTATAGGAAGAGACTTCTGTCTTTCTTAATTAAAACTCCTAACAAACTAAAATTAATAATATGGTTTGGATTTGATCTAGCCTTTCTTTTATTTAGCTTCATCCACCAAAGTGAAAAAAAAAAAAAATTCCATTATTTCCCCAGATCTAATTGGTTCTGGATACAGGTACAGATTTTCTGCCCTTTTCCATTTTGGTTTCACCATTCGCCCACACAGTATCTCTTGATCTGTCAATTTTTCTGAGCCTTAACTTAAGGAAGATATAGTTACTGTTGAAAAGTCTATTGTAAAGAAAAAGATTGATCTAATACCAAAAGAGGTATTAAACCTCAAGGAAACAAGACACCCATTGATATAAAATAGAGGAAACGTTTTCTGTGCTGATAAACTGTAAAAAGAAGAGTTCTATTTACTGCATCTGGCCAGTGGTCTCCTATCATCAAGGCGTACGCTTCAATGCTGTGTCCAGGCAGGCTTCAATGCTACTGAGAAAAGCTTGGAGCTTTAGACCTCAGCCAAGCAACCAGTATGTCATTCAAGCAACATCTCTGATACTCGAGACAGTCAGCTGTAGAGGTTACATAAATTTTCTTCTGGAAGAGCTAGTAAAACTACCCAGGGCAGTACCTAAGAGTTTTCCCTGCCCGATGTCATAGAGTTAGGCTGGCTTTCTGCTTTACAGAACATCACAGTTTTCTCTTTAGCTGGGTCTCCCAGCTGAGCCCTAACCAGCGGCTGCAGAGATGCTCTCATTTGCTTTCTGCCTCGGCGAATGCCTAAGCAGAACCGGCTGCAACAGGAAAAGTAGGGAACCGTGTGCTGGGTCAGGATGTAATTTGCTGTTCTTAGTGGAGAAAGAGGATTTGTCTACATGCAAAGGTTGCCTTTAGGTAGTGATGCTTATATGGTAGGAAGATGCTCTGCGTCCACATGCACTTATGTCCTCCTGTCAGTGGCAATATACCGCTGCAAGAGTTTTATTTACTGTGAAAGGGCTTAGAGACTCCAGTCATACGCTAGGATTCTAGCTGCTCATGGCAAATACCAGTTAGAGATTGGTGGACCTCGGAAAGTTAAATGATTGCCAAGCTCAGCAAATCTGTGAAAAGGCAAAAGGCAAATGTGTTCTGCAAAATTTCCCCTTCCTCCCCCAAATGAAAACCCTGTCTTTCCTCTTTTTCTTGGACGTTATGATCTGCTGTACACATGTGGCTAAGACTAGGACCAGGGACTTGAATGCTCTGCTAAATCTGCCTGAAGCAGCTTAATATACTACCAACCCCTGTGTTCTTCCTGCCCTTTGGCAAGAAGTTGCCACGTCTGTAGCCGGATTAGTAGAAAGGAGCATATGCAGCATCTCAGCTATGACTACAGCAGCTCCTGTATAATTGCAAGCATGTTGTCATTGACTGTTCAGGCTAATTAGGCCAGAGAGGTGAGACCACACTGGTAAAAGAGCCTGTGAGTGGGAATGGCTGAGATGTTTGCACACATTTGCTTCTGCTGCTTTTCTTCAAGCGTGCGGGAGGTCAGCGAAGGAGCAAGGAGGTCAGCAGGGTACGGGAACATCTTTAAACACTTCAGCTCGTTTCACCAGAGCTCAAGAGTCAAGCCCTAGGCTTTATCCCTGTGGGCTTGGTCAGATTGCCTATGGTTTCAAGGTCTTTCTTGAAGATATTTTTTCCCTGAAGTGCTACTTTTTAAAGAAAAGTGGGAACATTAAAAATTAGAATTAAAAAATACTGTCACATCACAGGAAATTCGCAGGTCAGTTTAAACCCTTCTCTACCAAACCTTGCACAAAGCAAACCGCAAACACCATCAGTAAAAAAGTCTTCTCACAGCCCTGGCCGCACCCCCTCTCCCTGCCCCAAAACAATACTTTTCACTGACTCTTTTTCCTCCCACTCCCCAACAGAATAAGTCATCTTCACTTATTTTGCTTTGTTTAAAGAAGAATGTTAGTCAAAAATACCAGTGCAAAATTTTCAGCTCCGTGCAACACTTCTCTATACCCAACATCATCTTGGGGAATATTCCATGTCCTCGCGTCTGCTCCATTGGCTGATCTGATAATGTTAGGAATCTGTGACCAGGGTTTTATGGTTTGGACTACAGCAAAAGATGAGTGTCTACGTCCAATATTTTAGACTTGGTTCTCTCTTTCAGAGGGAAAAAGTAACTGAAGAAAGGAGGCTATCGCTTTCCCTTTAGTTTTCTGTCCCTAAGAATTCTTGGGTAGAGTTCATTTATTTGTCGTTGCCATCATGTTTCAAAGACACATCATGCCAGGCAAAGTTATGAAGGGGGGTGGGGGAAGAGCTAGTTTCTTCCTTTTTAGTAGTTATCTGGCTGTGGAGAGGGGACATCCTGTTAGGGCATCCCTGATAATCTCGATGTTGCTTGTCCCAGAGCAGATATGATTTTTTGAGAGACTGGGCTGAGTGTGGTGGGGGACAAGCTGCTAGGAAATCTGGTTATGGTCTGTAGGAGCAGCTTTTAACGTTCAGAAGATTTACGGAAAAACAGATGCAACTTTCTATACTGCCAGTAGCTGCACAAAAACAGCGTGATGGGGAAACTCTTGCCCCTAGAATGAATTGTAGATCACAAGAATAGTTCCTCTCCTGTCGTGGCCAAAAGCAGCAAAACCAGGATCTGAGCTGGCAGAGTTGCAAGCTCAAATGTCTGTGCAATTAAGATATTTCACAGAGATTTCTGTCCTGGTACAAAAGAACCTGCAGCTTTTGGAACTGTGGACATAACCCTTCCCTTCTACGTTCATCACGGAGTGATGCAACACCTTTGCTTTTTTCTTTCTCATGTCATTTCTCTGATCCAACCAAAAAGGAAAGGAGTCAGTAGGGATAATCCCTTGGGAGCACTCATTTGGCAGGTGATATTTACCCTGTTTTAAGAGGATTAGACACAATCACAGTGCAGAGTACCCGGCAGGGTATCTCCAACATCAGCGATCGACACCTTCTTGCAGTCTTTGCCTTTTCACCATCTCTTTTGTAACGCTGGGGGCCACTCCTAGTTCATCCTCTGTGCCAGGCCCAAGGTTTTTCAAAAAGCGGGAGCAGGAGAAGCTCTGAAAACAAGCTGCATCAGTGCAGTTGTATTGAAGTTGCTATCAAGGCATTTATTGATATGCCAATTGCACTTCAGCTTTCTAACTGTATAGCTCTTGTTTTTTAAACCTGCTCTTACTTATAACATTTAAAACCACACCATGAACAAACTGTTTAAAGGTAACGGTGCGAAATGCCAGCAGAAAAATAAATAGGGAAGTAGGAGAAATGAAGGTGTTTGTAAGTTCTGGGTTGTTTATTTATTTATTTATTTTTAATTTAATTTGTATTTGGAGTGGAAAGTGTATGTAATCATGTGGAAAGTGTGTGTAATCATGTGGAAAGTAAATTAAGACAGCTTACTTGTCAGTGGTAAAGAGAGAAACACCTCATTTTCCTGAGAGAGGTGTCTGTTGAGAGATGATAAGGTAAAGCACGTTTCCAAGTCAAACTCCATTCCGGACCCTCTCTGCAGCCTTTTGTAGGGGCGTCAGGGCAGAGCCCCCTCCAGCCCCAGCAGTAGCGGGGGGGGGGGGGGGGGGGGGAAGAGGACCCGTTNTAAACACTGTGTTCCATCAAATTTCAGCCTGGGGATTGAACCTGAACTCAGATTATATTTTGTTTTGCCTTCCTCATCCCTTAGCTTCATACTAACGGTGGAACTGGTGCCTTGAGGCCAGGTCCACTCGGTTATTTATTAGGGCACATAGTAATTAGGCATCTGACTTAGCACCCTCAAGCCTGCGCAAGGTATCTCCGTTTGATGCATGGAGCACAAGAAGTCAGTTGTCTTAGAATGGAAAAAAAGGCAGAGCAGGGAATTTCAGGCAGATTTCATCAGTCATCAGCCACAGCAGTAAAGGTCCTGGAAAGGTTTTACTACCCATCAGGGAAGTTATGCACATTTTCTCAAAACTAAAAAAGATACAATGGGAAAGACTAGGAACTTAATGTCTAATTCAACCTTGGCCTTTTTCTGGCTTTCATTAGGTCACTTCATCCATCCTGGGGAATATTTCCCACCCACATAACCTGCCCACCTATATCTCAAGACCACTTTTCGTTTAAATTTCATGTGCTGAGTTCTGCACGTACATCTGCTTTAATTCTTTTCTTGAATTGTCCGCATATGAAACAGTGCCATGAAAAGGTCTTGTATCAGCTAAAGCATATTTTCTATCACATTTAAATATTTTCAGCTTCTCTTGAGGTAATATATATATTTCTGTTAAAAAATCACTCTGAAGGAAATGCTTCATTCAAAAAAAGAAATTAAATTGCTTTATCTGGGTTTTAAAATAAAATGCAAAGAAAGCCAACATTTTGAAATGCTGTAATTGTAACAAATAGACTTTTTTTTTTTTCTTGGTCAGGCAACTGCTTTGGTAAAAAATTTAGGTAGTCATAATTTCATTAAGAATTCATAATAATAAAATATTTTTTCTCATAATTCCTTTAAATTACATAGAACATTTTTGGAAAAAGCTATTGAAGTAATAATGGGCATTTTATAAGGAAATAATAAATTTAAAAAATATTCAGTGGACATTTTTATTGCTTGTTGCATTGCGGGTCCTTTTTTGCACTGGTCAAAATTACTGTGGGAATAAGTGTGCATATCAAATGAACGCAGGGTTATATGCACAGCCAAGACTATAGTTGAGCGGGTAGAATTTAAACTGTGCTAAGCATGTTGTCGGCTTCCAAAGGAAATCATTTAGCTCTGATACTAGCCAAGCTCATAGGACGAATTAACTACAGGGATGTTGGAAGGTTGTGGTGGTGGTGTTGGGGTTGCTTTTTGGGGGAATGTAAACCTTTATCTCATTTGCGAAATAGGAAATGAATTGACCAGGTAATTTTGGCTGAGCCAGCGAAAATGCCACATGTATTCATTTCTCAAAGGGCACTTTTGTGCCTGAACGTGAAACACTGCTGAGTTCAATGGGAGAACTAATGTATATAAATACACATTTCATGTCCCCCCAGTGAATCCAGAGCGGGGCTGTTACGAGTCGAAACCAGGGCCCCCGTGCAGAACAGCATGTGTGCTCAGACTGTCATATATCACTAGCTATCAGGGTGAGCGCGGGGATTGAGTGAGGAACACTGGTGTCATGGTCTTGCCTTTGACACTGCCTTGCAATGTGGCCTGTCTAATTAATCTCTTCAGATCTTATGGTCTTGGGCTCTAAAATGAGGATAATAATAATTATTTACCTGAAATGGGGTCTGTGCAGCTTAATGAGGCAATGTTTGTGAGGTTTTCAACTATAGAAGATGCTATGAAACTCAGAATAGTCATTGAAAAGAGGATCTGAGGTGCCAAGTTAGTGACACGAAGTACACAAAGCATAGCCTTTGTAACACTGGGTGATGACCTGTCCGTGCTGCAGAGGAAAAGGTGCTATCGTTAGCCAAAGTCTCACGTCATCGTTAATTTTATATTGAGTCTTATATCTTCTAAACAGGGGGTGGTATCTCAGCGGACACACCCTACCCTGGATGTCAGTGGGAATTGGATGTGCAGCCTGTGGTTCCCCCGGCCTGGGCAGGCTGCTCCTGGGGTGCTGAGCTCTGCTTGGGGCAGCTGAGGAGGTGCGGCTCGGCAAAGTTACTCCCATGCTTTAAACAAGAGCTGCGTTTAAGCGTTTTGCTGGATCTGGGCTTTCAGAATAAGCCTGTTCAACGCTATGCCCCGCTGCTGATCCACAGCCAGCGATGCTGGACCTTGGCTGACAGCACCCTTTCACTGCCAAAACGCACGAAGGAGCGGCAGCAGGGCCCTAGCTCTCCCTTCTGTGCTTCCTTTCTGGCTAATGCCAATGTCACAGTAACGTTAACCAGAGCACAGAAGTGAAATGTTGGTGGTATGCACACTTTGCTTTACTGATATGAAATTTCCCTCAATTTAAGTAGAATTTTAATATAGAAGCTCTGTGGACCAAAAGAATTTACCCGGCTGTTCTGTTGTGCCAGGCAGACGGCTTATATTCAGGATATGTTTCTTGCTGTTTCATAGTCAAATAGAAAAGCCAATATTCCCTATCATTTTTTACATGTCTGCCTCGGGAAAACCAAAAGGATCCTGTACCAACGGTGCCTTCACAGCAAAAGCATCTGGCTTTGTGGTTTTGTGTGAGTTTTAATATGCCAGTGCTCTGCTCACCGCTACCGTCCTTTTCCTTTACCTGCTTTCTACCTGATATTATGAAGAGGAAGAACTTTTTTTTTCCCCCTCTTTAATACAGTGCTGACCTGGTATATGTTTTGAACACAGCAGCTTCAGTTCAAATTGGACATACTGCTAGGGCAGGGCAAACTGCGGTGATTTTTAAGTACTGTTTCTGTAGAGATGTGTCCAATGCACTGCAGGTCATTGGAACACTTGGAGACCACTGCAGCTTCCCACCAAAAGGGGAGGGAGGAGAGAGGGAGAAGGCGTCTGCAGCAAAAAAAATGACAGTGCTTGTGTTGCATAGCATAATTGCCACAGCTAGAACGACGGATCTGATGTTAAGTTAGGGACTGGGATGGGAATCGCCTCACCTAGTGTGAGAAAACTGGTCATCCGCTTCTGTGCAGCTAGCCCAAATTTCCTTTCAGGGACAATTCATTTGATCTACTTCACTGTCAGCCGTAAAGTGAGATGAATTAGAATCTTTGGTCAATACAGACAAGCAGGACTTGACTAAGGAGAGCCTGGCCATGCCCTGGACGTGACTGGTGATTTCAGCTTGGGTCCTGCACTGGGGTCACAGTGAAGCAGGGGATTTTTGCACCAGTTCAGAATCATTTGCACCATTTTAGCTCTTACAGGGAGTGATAGCCCTCTGGGCAAAAGGACATGGACTTCCTCGGAAACCCCCAGGTAGGATGCCACATATGGTACAAGCTGAAAAGAGTCACTATACATCTGTGCAGTAAACCTGCTACCTTTGGGTGAGCATCAGGCACTGGCAAGCATGTTGGCTGTGTGACGGGAAGGGGCTGCACAAAGCCATCCCATCCTGCCACTGGAAGCTGTGTAGCCCATTTTACTGAAGAGGGAGAAGCCAGGGAATTTCATCCATCCTGCATGTCCTGTCCCTACGTACGCTGAGCACAGTTCTTCTCTTCTTCACAGTGCATAGCACTGTATTTTCCAGTTTAAGATGCTGATCTGAAGCCAACTCAAATAGTAGGAACATTTTATATAGTAGTATTATTTGAATGAAATCTTTACTGCATTTGCTTCTCAAGTTGCTCCAAAATTCCCACTGTAAAATATTCTTAAAGCTGGAGTCTGATTTCTTGTTAAAAGCCCATAGGAAAAAAAAAGGGGGGTTTTCCTAATCCAAGGTCAAAAAACATGTAATTTCTTTCTAGTTAGGAATCTCGTTCAATTTTTCCCTTCTTTAGTATCTTCATGGATTAAGATAAACCCACCAAAATCCGCCTTTTTTTTTTTTAATAGTGCATTTAGAGTGTCCATTCATTCATAGGATAAATTTATCCAATTTGATCTAAAAGCAACCTCTCTTTCATTACACAAATAACTGCAGAGGCTTTTCCTGCAAGTAAGTGCATAAATACTATCTAAAAATTCTGTTGTCATTCCTGATTAGGAAATACAACTACAGTCGGGCCAAAAACTTAACAAAATGGCCAGCTTCAAAGCAGCTGAAACATTCTTCTTTGGTTTTGTTTTGTTTGTGTTTTGGGTTTTTTGTTTTTTTTTTTTTTTCTTGATCAAAACCTAAACCTATTAAAGAATCAGCAACCTTTCTGCTCTGTGTGTGTGCCACAAGCTCTCTTGCTTCCTCCTTGTAATCGTTATAATCTAACAGAACTTTTTCATGCTTTTGTATGCTGAATATCCAGGATGTGTCATTAAGCACCAAGCAGGGAGAGTTTTAAGCTTGAATAGCAGAGTGCCAAATTCTAGCTTAATTTATATTATTTGGCATAGTATCTGGCAGAGGATGGGCATAATTATATCCCTCCTCTTCTTGTTTAATCCTTTTTTTCCTTCCCTCTGGTCCCCTCTCAGCTCTCACCAGAGCACCAGCCGTCTGGTTAGGAACTGGGATGTGTCTCCCAAATGGAGACCTGTGTTTCTAAAGACAAAACTAACTGTAAGATTTTTTTTTTTTCTTTTCCTTTGCCGCATGCTGATGAATACAATATGGGTTTGAAAATGTGATTCTCTTCCTGCTGGTAGACTGCAGGTCTCATCTGGAAACCAAAAAGAATTTATGGAGGCGGGTGGTAGTTGTTGCTTTTCATATGTGCCTTGAGGTACCAAGGACCTGTGGAACTATCTATTTTAGGGTTTTGTTTTACCACCCATCACTTCAGTATCTTTACGTGTACCATATAAAACAGACTAGGATAACAAAGCTGACCTCATGAGGGTTTGACTCATCGGCTTTTTTTCTGCTTACAGATAGTTTGGCCTGGATGAAAAATATTGTCTCTAAGTACCAGCAAAAGCTTTCAATCCTGCTGGTCTAGTTTGAGATTTTGAAACTATTAGAGAGTAAGGAATTAAGAAGCAACTTTTTTAAATACACATTTAGACATCCAGCTATTAGTTTATTTAGAAAGATGTCAGGGAAGAAACCTTTCATGAGTTAGCAATCAGATTTATTTCCTGAGCAGCTTTCACTGCGGTGGTAACAGAGTGTCTGAGATGTCAAGATCAACATTCAAACAGTGGTCCAAACCACAAGAAACAACAACAGGGAGAAATACATTGTTTCTTTCCCAGAATTTATTTTTGTGAAGTCTTTGTGTTATTCATGATTTATTATCTAGTTCTGTGCTCAGAAAATGATTTGTCTCGCACAATTTTTCATATCAGATACCCATACTCTGTGACTACTGGATTTTATTTATTTCATAATTTCTGGTCTAGAATCTTTGAAACATGCTTAGGTTCTTTCCTTTCATTGGTTACCACCAGCGATAAAGATTATGCTGGCCAAATTAGAAAGATAAGTATCAAATTTAACATAGAAGGAAAACAACAAAAAAAAATTGAACTTTAGAAATTCTCTCATGTTTTTTTCTTTAAACGTGCCTACTACCTTCACTTCCAGCAGAAATCAGTGCACTCTGGGACTTCCCAAAACATGTCAAGTAAATAGGAGGGGAGACATGGAATGAAGAGAACGTTTTAATCAAGTCAGATTTACCTGCAAAACAGTAGGCTCAGCTGGGCTCAACTGCTGAAGGACAAAAGAAAGGATCAGAGAGCGCGATTTCTGTATCACATGTCCTCTTTGAACTATGAGCTGCCCAATATTGCATCCCAAAGGAGGACTAGCTCGGCCTGCTGACTTGGTTGAATAAGTCAAGTTTGCTGAAACAGTAGGGTTTTGTAAACATGGCTCATTTTCATTGAAATTACTGAGGGGATGATTACACTGGCAGCTCAGCAGCCAGATACAAGGGGGCAGTGACTTTTAGAAGGCATTTTTCCAAGCTCTTTTGTGTACAAAGCTATTTAACTGGGTGATTTTTTTTTTTTTTTTCTTTTTAATAAGTAATGCCCTAAATTGGATGTAGCCATTTTATATGGCTCTTCTGGCTGTTTCTGTGACTGACACATTAAAAAGAGCAAGCATTCTAATTGGAGGCCCAGCTGGAAAAGAGAAAATGCCCATGTGATCTCAGTACCCCACTAAGGAGGACAGCTATCTGGGGCTCTGAGAAAAGAAGCTAGAAACATGAGACTGGAGGAGGAAGGGAGAATGATTTAAGTGCAGATAACCTGTCCAAACTATGAAAAAGATAGTGCTTAACAGTGCCAAAGCCTGTGCTGTGATTAGCCAGCAAGTGAAGACCACAAATCTGCACAAGATGATGATATTGAGAACAAAGATTTTGAGGGAGAGAGTGGGAAAGGAGGTTTTGCTGGAAATAAGGGCCAGATGCTGAAATACAGATTTTTATTTTTAATTCAGAAGCTAGTGCTTGTTCTTTTCTTTAATATTGAAATTTTTTCTCGTCTTCTCAGCTAATCAAAGTAGCAGCCCATCAGGGGTGCAATGAAGACAATTGCATGGAACTGTTCTTTTTTTTCCTGTGGAAGCTGTTTTGTTGAGGCTGGGATGTCCTTGCCCGTTATTACTAAAAAATTTAAGTAAATAAATAAATGAAAATAAACCTGAGATGTGCAAAAACCAAAGGCTGGCTGTGTGCAGCATATGGTTCACCTGCTGGCCAGGGTCGATGCTTCTGGGCTATGTTTACTTTGCCTCCAGGAGCAGTCTACAGAGATGTTTTTTTCCACAGTGGAAGTCAAATCCTCAAAGTCGGAGATGTGCAGTGAATTGGAATTGCTGTTTTCTGGCCAGCCATCGTTGCTTGCCTATTAGGAGGTATACAGAAATACAATAGCAGAAGAATTACTCTCTTTGGCACCCTACGAATCAGTAACATCAGTATTCCAACTTCATCTCTCTGTATTGCTTGCTGCCTATGCAATTCTTTTTCTTTTGGTGGGGTCACTGCCATTGCTATTGTTTTAATTGCAGCTGATGAGTCATGGGCTTTTGAAATCATTAGTGGTTCCAATGAGCTCTAGAAACAGAATAACATCATTTCTGCCTTGCTGTTCTTAGTCTCCCGTGAAAGTGAAATCTATACGAACTTAATTACATTTTATATCTTATGTGTTGTCTTAACTGAACTAATATTTACAAATGGATTTGACGAATATCATTGCCTTTAAAGGAAGGACCCCCTCAGTGTTGTCTTCTCAAGTTACTGAAAAGAAATCAGAAAGAATGAGTTCTTTAGGAAACTTTAATTACTAGCTGATTTCGTTGACCTGCTAGGCTGATGGCATCTGCCTTCCAGACTCTTTCAAATCATTTCTCTTTCATTTGGATGTTTAGGGATACATTAGTATATGGCCATAATAATTACAAATTATAATGATTAAAAATTAGGGATTTCTTGCTATAAAGTGTTTTTCTCATTCCAGCCAAAGGCAAAATAAAACCTCAACTTTCTGTTCTCTTCTTTCTACTAAGGGGATGAGATTTGCGGATGAGTGTGGGAGGAAGGAAGCAGCTGCTGGCAAGCTTAAGGAGGAAAGGAGGCATGTTGTGGAGTCTTTTTGCAAGGCCTGACTCACATCCTTCTGTTAGAGGACACTCCAGTTTCTTGTTTCTGGCCATAGCCTGAAGCAGCTCTTGAGCAGTAAAGGTTGTAGGTTTGGTTTCAGTTGTACTTTATGATTTCAATTCTCTGACCTAGCCTTGTCCGTTAGTTTTAAGTTTTGCCTTTGAATTCCTAAACTTCTAAGCACTGTAAATGAATTGACTGCAGGCGTTTAACTAACAAATACTAACAAGTTCATCTGATGTCTTCCGCTTCTATTTAAATAGCTGTTTCTGGCAAAAAAAGACAACTGTGTGATGGTAAAAGTTAACTGTGCATTTTCATAACGGAATACATCTGTCAAAGCAATCCTTGAAGTGCTCTCTGAACCCTCTCTGACAAGTCTTCTGACCCTCTCATCTGCCGTCAGACTTTTAGTTTGAGAAATTGATTCTTTTTTCACTTTTCTCCAACCTAAATCTTTGGCATATCCGAAGGTATTACCCATCTTACAGCCACTTTGTACTGGAGAGGGGGACCATCAGAAGTTAGACAAATGACATGAAGACGGCTATCCCATTCCTCTCCTAAATGGGAGAGAAAGAATAGCAAGTTCAATAAGTTCTAATAGGCAGTTGTGATATGGAAAAAATGTAAGCTCTTATCCCTCCTCCAGTCCTAGATCTTTCATATACAAGGAGGGGTAGATGCTCTGAATTATTTCTCATCCTTCTGCTGTCAAAGGTGAAGAGGTTGTTTTAGTCTAGGCAGCCAGAAATGCCATGACTTCATATCTTGTAGTAAACCTTCTGACTGTTGTAGGCCAGCTATAATGAATTCTTCAGTAAATAGAGAAGTCCATCACACATCAAGCATCCCTTGCTTGCCCTGGCATTCCCTACTGCAGAGCCCTGCGTTCACACGTTGCAGAAATCGAGGTTTGATATGTGTAATACTCGAAAGGCCCTGCTTGTAAATATTGGTCTATGACTTACAATTGTAACTTTATAAATTGCTTGTCATTCTTAATTTAATAGTAACAACTAAGTAATAGTTTATTTTCTGTACTTTTTAGGAAATGTAATGATCAAACTAATTTTTTAACTGGCTGCCCTCTTTCTCCCAGTTCTAGCTTCATACCTTTCTTGCTTTTTTTCTTTCTGTTGTCACCTTTGTAGGTAGTTGAAGTAGACATTTTACTTTAAAAATCCAGTCCCTTACATCTTACATTAGGCTAAATCAGGAAGGGAAAAAAAACCAAAAAACCAACCCTACCTGAAAACAATTCTTGCTTGATAAATGAATTCATATCTTTTCCAGGAGAAGAGAGAGGAAACCAAACCACAATTAATTTAACAAATTTTCCATCTTAATGTTCCAGGGGAGATTGATGCTGTTTACATAACAAGGGAGCTTGCCTACCTTTGTTCCAACACAGCTGCTGTTAGTTAGCCAGATGTGACCCAAGAGATGCCCTAAGCGCATTTCTGTATAATTGGGCAATGTATCTGTTTTGGGGCATGTAAGGTGTGACTGACAAACATCTGCCATGAACACAACTGTCTCTGCATTAGGAAATATGCAGATAGATTTGCCCTGATTCAACAGCTACTGGCCTCTTCTGGAAACTTTTCAAACATATTAGTGAATATTTAGAAATGCTTCTGCCTTGAATATTCTATTTCCTCCTATTTTCTTCTCTCAGCATCCTTTATTAGCACAGTCATTTATGTGAAAGTTGAGATGCTGCAGGGGTTTTTCAGTTGGTTTTGCTTTTGCTGATGCTATTATTGGTGCTTTTTTTTTTTTTTTTCTAAATATCACTCACCTTTACTACTTAACTAAAATTTACAGTACCCTGACTGTGGCATCTACTCGATCGCTGCTGCAATGTATGAATTTTTTGAAGAGTTTACTTTTCTTCTCTTTAAACAAAGCTATGTTGATGTAAGTGATGAGAGCTATAGGTAAGGTAACCTAAGAGTTTCCATTAGAAAGGTGATTTTCTTTTTTTTTTTAATAATTTTCTTTAATTGCAGTGGGGTGCTGGTTTCTAAGGACATGACCATGTTTCCTTTTGACTTCCATGGGAGTAGGATGCAGGTGTAGCTCTTTGAAGAGGAAGGAGTAGTGATGAAGGGACATAGATTTTTCTGTGGTGTTAACCAAATAGTTCCACGTGAATAGGTTTTGCCATTTTGTCACGATTTATTTTATTTGTATTATTTATTTGTCTCCTGCTTTTAGGAGAAATGAGGAAAAGGAAGCGCGCTCAGAACAACAAAACCATGGCAGGCAAAAAGTCAGAATTTTCCCAGTTTTTCCACCTGTTTTTCGTATCTCCTTGTTAAAAGGGACTGTGCTACGTTATTGTCCTCAGTAAGGAGCTACCAGTGTTTTTGCTGGAGGCGCGTGCCTGACAGTGTCCCGTTCAGACTGGGGACAGTGACCGGGGCGGCAGGGGCGCAGGTACCGCAGGCAGGGATGCTCCCTTGGCCTGGCCCTGTGTCGGTGTCAGTTGTGAGCCATGGGAATGGCATGCAGGAGCCTGCAAGAGTGAGGGGGCAGCTGCAGAGGGTGAGATGGAGCTGAATATACTGAAAAATGATGGTAAAAGTCTGCTGAACAGCGCCTTCCTTCGTTGCGGGCTGCTAAAGCTGTCTTGGAATCCCATGGAAGAATGAATAATAAACAATCGTATTAATTAAAGAACAGATTGTAATGCACCTCCCAAAAGGGCAGTGTTAACTTTGTGCAAACTTAGTTCTGACATTTTTCAGTTCTGCGAGCTTTGTTTAGCAGCTAGCTGGAAATTTATTTATGAAAGGTTTAAACTTCACAGATTTTGATCCTAAAGTGGTTCTCACACTACGGAGAAACCGAGATAAGTATTTCCAGGGGGCTGAGAAATATTCCCCACAACTTGCAGAGACGGCACTTTGCCCAGCTCCTTCTGAAGTCTGCCATTTAGCAGGCCCTGGTACTGCTACCCATTCTGCTACCTGTTTGAAGGCTCTGACACTAAACTGATGAATGAATTTTGATTAAATTAAATTAAATTTGGCTTGGACAATGGGATTTTTTTTTTTGTTTTGCAGAATGATTTGGAATAGTTACTAATGATGAGGCTAACATCATGCAAAGCGATTTGAGAAATGGCATACCTTACCTAAGCAGAGCATTTAAAAGAAGCAAGCTACTGTAGTATTGTGCTTTCATTTTTTTATTTGATAATTTGATTTTAAATCAAACAAATCTAGCATTCAGACTGTAGTTTTCTTACATTGGGTTATGTTTACTTTATTGTCTGTGTTCACTTAAATCCCTATCTTGTAGCATTACAGTTTACAGCAAGCGGGAGTTTTCTGAATTAAATTTCCAGGATTGCAGAGAGAGAGGCAAATTCAGCAATCCCTGCTGCATCAACACAGTGGCTACAAAAATAAGTTTTATTGATCTCCACCTAAGTAGCTACATAAAATATTTTGGGTTTATAACTAATCCCTGTAGAAAAGGCTAAGATATCTTTCTAAATAAAAATGTTTTCTGAAAAGGATGGGTATAGTTCAATTCTAAAATATTTTCTTTCTGCAGTAGTTATAAAACAGCGCTAACGTAAAGCCGAGGGTAATTGGCCACAAAGCAACAAGCTGGTTTATGAAATGCATGCTCTCAGGTAAATAGATAACCCATAGATCCTGAATGGAACTGTCTTCCCTGCTGAAGAGTCCGAGTTCGCTTGTATTTCCTTCTAGACTCCTCTTGATAGTAGAAAGCAGCCTGCGGCTGGCTTCCACGCTATCCTAATGCTATGCCAAATGAAAGCTGCCGCACTCGTTTTTGTTGTCACTTGCAGGACATTTTGTGGTATAAATCAAATATTCCTGCTTCATTTGTAAAACTCTGAGGGAATTAAAACAGCTCTATCTTTCTTGGGGGAGTGTAAGATGCAAAATGTTTCCTGTACCAAATATTTGACAAGTAAGAAAACAGCTATGACAGTCTGGAATTAATTTGTGTTGTGTTAGAGAATTCATCCTTGTCAGGTATTTATAAGTTTTGCCACAGCATGGTAAGGAGTTTATCCAATTTACACTCACAGATGTGAGGTCTTCAGGGAAGAAAGTATTGCATTGTGGCTGAAGCGGCTCTGGCCCAGAAGCCTTCCTGCAGCATGAACTCATACTTACTGTCAGAGCTGAACTACGGTTCTGTTGGTTTAGAAGCTGCATAGCGCAGTAAAATAAGAGCTGGGAAAGGCTGAGGGAAGTCTTGGCTATTTCTGATTCAAGAGCAAAAAGGCAATTACATTTATCCTTGTACGAAACGCTGGAAAGTGCTGATATGGTCAAATGTTGTTACATACTAACAATCACCAGTGCTTTGCTGCTAGGTTTTTCATAGGGTGTAGACTTGTGGCAATACCTGCATCAGCTTTTCAAAAAACCTTCAGTTGATATACCAAATGTATTCCTTTTTATATTAAAATGTCTTTCGGGATGCCATCCTAGGATCAAAACAGATTCTCTACTATGTAAATGAATTTCAGCTTGGATATATACGAAATGAAGATGAAATATCTCTAGCCTTTCACAGGTTTTTCCAGTTGTTACAACGGAAAAAGACATTATTTTTTTTTCCCATCCCTGCAGACTGTATTATTTTCTTGAATAAACCAGGAAGCCCCCCATATTTTTACCAAATAATTAAACCACTGATGAATTTCAGACTGATAGAAAACATTTCTGCACTTCTGTGTGTTTGCCCACCAAGTTCAGTCAAAACTCATTTTATCTTCGAAAAATAATTTAGATGTAAAATTTCTAGTCTGGCCTAAGTGCTTGCAAAGTAACAGATCTGTCACCTTTGGAACATTTTTTTGAAGCCCTTATTCCCAAAGGCTTTTGCTTGCTTTTCCACTGTTCTGTACATTTCTGCAAATAACTGGGATTAGCAGCAGAACCTGGTATTGTGAGAAAATAACGGTTCAGTTTGCTTTGGTAGGTAAAACACTTATGCACTGATGTAAAAGGGGTCCTTACTCTATCTTCTTTACTTTGTGATTGTATCAACCAGCAATTTCCAGTCACGTGAAGAAAGAGGGGTGTCAGCAGGTCACCTGCATCAGCTAAAAGGAAACAGACCTGGAAAAGTGGGAACATTTATAAAGAAACACTGATTTGGGAAAGCTGACTTATTTTCTATTTTTCTTTTGTTAGTTCTGTCTATGGCCGTCAAAGGAAGGAGCTGTCTGCAGAACATATACGTCCAGAAATCTCAAAATCATTGAAAGGTAAAGTTTATGATTTTTTTGTGTGTGTGTGTGTCCACTGTTTATCCCTAAATATAGGAGTAATACGCACAAACAAACTTTTTCAGCTGAAGTCTCTGCAGACTTTTCAGGACAAATATTTACCATTCCAGTTTTTTCCTTCAACTTTCATGTGAACATGGAAATCTCATCAAGAGCTTGAAAAATCATGGGGAATTTCCTTAGCAGCTTTTATTTAAGCTCTTAGCACTACATAATTTTTGCAGTTGTGTTTTATAGCTCTCTTCAATTCACAGAGACACCAGTTTCTTAGAAAGCGGTCATCACTTTTTGTGCACAATTGATTTGATCACAATTTGGCCTGCAAACCGCCAGGCTCTCCCCTTCCGCTACACAGGCTGCATGCCTCTTGGATTTTTGGCCTGTGTGGTCGGTCTCGCGTTACTCGCGCTTTAGCGTAGACACATAACAGCCGCTATTTCTAAGACAAGGTAGAAATAAGATATAATACTTACATGCATTTTGTGATGGAACAGATAGGAGGAAGGAAAGGAAATAAGGTCATCTCTTTCAAAAAGCACAAGAGAAAAAAGTTCCACACCGCAGTTTGTCTCTTTCAGGCGATCTTATTAAATTTTCTTGAAGCTAGAAGTTAAGAAAAAAATCTAGCCTCCTGAAACACTGTTACCCCTTCAAAGAGTGTGCAAGTGTGGTACAGTGCAGGCACAATTAACATCAGCCCGGGCAGTGGCTGTAAAATGTATGTTTAAAAAGAGTCACAGAAATAATGTAACACGCAGTTTTACTATTACTGCCAAAAATACACTTTATTATAAAAAAATAAGTAGACCTACTTTATTCTAATTAGAAGTCACCTGTTTTAGAGAGAAGGAGCATGTAAAATGGTGACAAAGCATTGCTGAATTTTTGAATTGCGAATTACTTTTATTATTGCCTGAAACCCATATTTAACCTAGTGAGTACAGCAGTCAAGTCGGGTGATGAAGAGGTGTTTTCAGTTGGGCCTGAATCTCCAATGCCTGCCAGCTTTTTTTCAACACACAAGAATAGGAAAATCTGGTAAATGGAAAAAAAAATGCAGAAATAAAGGATAGGATGGTAGACAACAAGGAGAAGTGAGGTAACAAAACTAATAAGAACAGTAGTAACATAAGTGATTCAGCTACTGAAAGTGTGGCACCAAATGTTGAAAGAAAATAGATGTGATTAACGAGCAAGCACTGCGATGTGAACTAGAGAGCTGAGGAAAAAGTCCTTGAAGGGGAGCTGCCAAACTGGAGGTGCCCTGCTCTGCCCCACCTACGGGAACACGTAAACAAGGATGGCTGGGAGCAGGGAGAGCCTCTACGGGAGGGGGGGAAAGCAGTGGGCTGGCAGCTCAGAGGCAGGAGCAAAATATTTTAGGGCAAGAGGAACATATTTTAGGGGCCATTGCAAGAGCTGGTTGGGAAGAGAGAGGACTGAGGAGAAAACAGGCTGGCAGGCAGCAGGGAGGGGAGATGAGCTGGGAAGGCAGCATGGAAATGGCAGAGAAACTTCAGGAAGCTGAGTGGAGAACTGCATGTTGCAGAAACATCCCAGTCTTTGCGGTGGTGGGCGTACCTGGACACAGCCAAATGCCTCCCTTAGTCATGGGTTAAGAACAACAGCTTGAGAGGATTAAGAAGGATGTTTGTGGACTCTTTGGGATGTCTCTTACTATAGGGCTAAGTAGCTGGGGCTCATGGGCATCACTGGTGGGGAACAGAGGAATGATTAAAAGGCCTAGGGAAGAGCCCACTGTATTAAAGCTCTTGAGTTCAAAAAGGCTTTGAAAAAAGTCAGCTATTCTAAAGCATTTAAATACTAGCAGTGTCCTCAGGTTACAGGTGGAAAAGCCATCTGGAGTTTATTTTAGCAACAGCAGAAAAAGCCTTCAAGGCAAAGTGTATTCAAAAGGGTTACGAAATCATTGAAATAGAAATCAGGAGCTAAAGTAACGCAGAAGAATCTGACCAGGAAATGAAGCTGCATCACAGAAAGTCAGGATAAGGTGATAATTACTTCGTCATATTGAACTGGACACCAACATGGCAGAAGAACAGCAAAAAGTCTGTCAATGATATCTCTGAAAAGAAGGAGGGGGCTGGAGGTGTTACTCCTAGCTCCAAATTAAAATGCCCGTTTTCAGCAAGGGAGAGGTCATTCCGCCTGAGAACAAAGATGGGATAGCTGATGAGGTGGAGACATGTTGAAAGTAGAAATGAACCTGGAGCAATTCACAAGAGAGAAGGCAGGGAATTACTGTAATAACTTGGTCCTCTGTTGGAACGAGCTCTGAAGGAGAGCTTTGAGCTCAGATGTGCAGCTGAGTTACAGGATGTCAGCTGGGGTACCTCAGGAGGCTGGGTGTGTATCTGTAGCCTGCTCTAGTTCAAAGTAAAAGCTGTTGTCTCAAAGCTCAGTGAAATCTCAACCCTCAGAGCAGAAGGAAGCTGTTTCCCACTGGAGCAGCGGGAACAAAACCAAAAACAATAAGCTTGCTGCTAGATAGTTCAGTCAGCCTAAAAGGCATGCATGATACAATTGCCTAATACAACAGGGAACTCAGCTCAGCGAGTTCTTTGCAGGACTGTTTTTCTATTGTAGCCATTAATGATATTCAGTGCAGGTGTAAAATGTTACTGCTCTGACTTTATTATTCAGTATTTTAAAAGCTTTGACCTAAGTTTCTCCATCCTTGATCCTGTCTAAAATGAAATCTCTACCCAGAAGGTACCTTGAAGCAGCACTTCAGAACTCCGTGACAGCCAATGAGCCTTATCAGGTCAATGAATTAAAGCTGTAGCACAACTTGTTAGCCAGAGCCTGGCAATCAGTGATATGATGTAAAGTCACTTTCAGGAAACTTTCTATGCTTCCACAAGACACCTATAGTTGATGAAGTTTTTCCAGTGTCTCCCAATTTTTGCACACAAGGTAGTAGAAGAGAACTGGAAGAATTTCTCGTAGTTATGTCTTAGAACACGTATGGTTAATGCAGTATCAGCCATTTGCAAAGTCATAAAACTACACGTGTTGTTGAAAGTGTTCACTGAATGTGAGAAAACAAAACCGTATCATTTGTCTTGGAATCTAAGCAGGATAGCAATGGGTTAAACTGAATACAGGTTTCTATAGTAACCTATTTCTCTGAATATGTCCCACCTCTGTCTGCCACTTACCTGTGGTGGGAAGGAAACCTCAAAGATAGAGTATTTTGGACAAACCACTGGTGTGGTTTGTCAAAAACGGCACTTGTACTGTAGGCCAGCCAGTACGTGAGATTCAGGGTGGGATAGTTTTCTTGCATAGTATCTTCAGTGTGGTTTATTATCTCAGAAAGGTGTGTCTATCCCCAGGTAAGCTTTGGCTTTTATTTAGTCAGTTATTTATTCATTCATGCTTTTATTTTAGGAATTGATCATTTTCATATACTTATCTACTAAAGTTACTCTGTCTCAGCTATGGACCGTACCGTACTAGCATTGCAAACTTCTGCCTAAATTCTTGTACCCAGAAGTAGGACCACAATAGGATAGTGTAGACGGCTATGCTAAAGGTTTTTGCATTTTCTTAGGAACCAGAGGGATTAGCTACAGTCCTGCTAATGCATAGCTCTCTTAGCAGTTCTCATGCTTCTAAAAGGAACTTTGCCCAGCATGCATCGATCTGTAGCTAAGAATTGCCTGCCTTCCCCTTTTAGGCAGGTTCAAATCTACCAACTGGTTCTCCAAAGTCGGTTCAGGAGAACTGGTTCTCAAAGGAACAGTAAATTCTGTAATCCTTTTTGTACTGAAAGCTTTTGTAAGACAACAGCTTCATCAGAAATAAAACCTAATTAAACTTCATCACAAAGCGCTATAAATGAGCTAATAAGTGACCAGCCGAGTACTGTCTAGGTATTCATTTGATTATATAATGCTGTTGATCTCTCAGAAAAGTCACACCTTTGCATGAGATCAAATGCTCAAGGTTAAAACAGTAGAGATAATTTGTTAGCATCTGAGAAGCATCAAGAAGCAGTACTGTTTCATAGTGATATTAAAGGTTAAGTGCCCTGGCCAGTGAGTATCACAGGAATGTAAATCTATCCAAAGGATATTTTAAACCAGAGACACAAATGTGGGGAAATGAAGTATTCATAGACTGTTTAATTATCCATCTGTAAAATCTCACAAGCTAGTGCTGTTGATTATTCCTTTAACTCTCACCCCTTCTTGCTGAGGTCCATGGGGCTGATAAGTATATGTTTCATCTGTTTCAGAAAAATGGAAGCAAAAGGGATGGACTAGAAAAATAGAATATAGATCTTTTAGTCTGTTTTCTACATACCAGAAGAGAGCTGAGAGCTAATGGGTCATGATCCAGATCGGCAGGGTGTTAGAACAGAAAAACAACGTATTGTGTTTTGAATGAGAAAATGTGTTGTCTAAGTCAAATTAGAATTCTACACTGGGTCACTACATTTTAAACCTTTTAATTTACATTTGTAAGGTTATCCAGCCAGAGAAACATTTGACAGCCAAAAAAAAACCTTTCAGAACTCATACTTCATGTTAGCTGTTTAATAGACTTTTTCTTTTCACCCCTGAGGAAGCTGAAAGAAATAAAAGATGGGAAAAAATCAATATGCAAACAGGTGAAAAAATTTATTGGCTGAGAGTGTGGGCAAAACTAATTTAGATAAAGCTAAGTTTCTGGAGTAATCTGATGTTTCAAAATAACCTCCTTTGCAAATGCTTGACCTTATGAACAATCCACAGTTGATGAAGGTGTACCAGAAAAGTTTGCTTCATTTCTGGTAGTTATGGCTTAAGTAAAAACATAGGTATTATTATTTATATTAATCAAGCGTTCTTGCTTTTTTTTTTTTGATTATCATTGGAATATTGTAATTGTTTGCTTCTGGCAGGGCTTTTCTTGTCTGCCTTTCTCACTGTCTTCTGTCTCCCTTCTCTCACACTTGGAAACCCAAGAGCACTTCGTGTATGATTTTTATAGCCTTCTTGTAGTTAGCCGAGTTCTTTGTCCTAGAGTTTCTCAGTAGCATACTCTGTGAATGCAGCATCCTGAGGACTAAAGCAGAAGTTAATGCCAGTGCCTAGTAGCTTAGAGAACGTACCTTCTACTTACTGGCCTCAGGGGAAGCTTTGAGAAGAATGGGATCTGGTTTTCCAGGTGCTCACCAGAAATCCACATAGGAAACCGGTCTGATCCCCTCCGGACTCCTGAGAAGCCTGAGACACTGGGACGCATTACTTCCCCTGTGCCAGTTGTTATAGCAGCCTAAATGTTCTTTCTGAAACAAGATTTCTTTGGCCAGTATCCTATTCGGAGGTTATTTGTAATTAGGTAGAAGAAAGCATATTTATCCCCATGGTTTCATCTTTATGAAAGTTGAGTAGTGAGTGTCGTCTTAAGATAAACATTTCATTAAAAAACTTAGATGTGGTCCTTTATAAACAATTATTCTGTTTGAAGCATATAATTTTAAGCGTG
Organism: Scopus umbretta; assembly: GCA_013400535.1. Taxonomy (NCBI): domain Eukaryota; kingdom Metazoa; phylum Chordata; class Aves; order Pelecaniformes; family Scopidae; genus Scopus; species Scopus umbretta. The sequence goes on along the minus strand of VZTL01076748.1, from coordinate 3,954 downwards.
GTTCTACTTCAGCCAAAAGCAGGCAGGCTTGGTAAAACCTTCATAGTGGGACCTGATATCTGCTAGAACCATGTGCTGTTGAACTCCTGCTTGGCCTCAGTGGGCTTAGTGTGGTCTTAGTCTCTAATTCTTTATGTCAGCCCAGCCTGTGGGGTTCCCAACTGAAGCCTGGGCAGATCTGATTTTCCCCACTGACAAGTCTGCAATACAATAAATACAGCATTTCTCAGAGGTCCAGTCAGGGAGAAACAATAGTGGAAGTAAATACAGATATTAGTTTTGTGATGGCTCTAAAAAGCACTGTAGCTAGCAGGACCAGCTGGACTTTTTTCCTACCTAGTTTATTCAACAATCTGTGAGTCACAAAGTCTTTCTCTGATCCTGTAGTTATGCTGTTTATGTCTTGCAGTTATTACTTTCTGGGTGATCTGTGGTTATTTAAACCTGAGATGTTTTCACTACATTTGGCACCAAGATGGATACACCAGGCAATGGAAGGTGAACAAACGCATATTCATATCTCACTTGAAAAGAGATGCACAGAATCCCTCCTACCGGACAGTGTACAAAACTCCCTGAATTGTCATGGCAAACATTCACAAACATCTGTTAAAACTACATTCTAGCCATGCTCCTAAGCCTTTCAACTCACGTGGAATAAAGAAATCATTCTTGTGGAGCCGATGAAGGAATTTGTATGAATGCAAGCTGGTGGTTTGGAGGTTGTCAACAGCACACCAGAGCCACTCCTTTTATTCTGTTTCCAGGAGAGGTCAGGGAGTTAACCTACATGGAAGATATCCTAATTGCTGCTCCTTCTCATGAAGCAATTGTATTTGACAATCCACCTGTTAAAATCTTTTCAGTTTCGGATAAACAACAACAAAAAATCAATCCTGATTCCACAGAAATTGTTACAGCTTACAAGACTCATTATAGACCCAGGATATCAAGCTTTCAGTGTCACATCCATAAAGATACTCCGATTTGCAAAAAAGACGAAGCTTAGTAGACTGGGATCTCTAAGATTTTATTACGTATTTGTATGAGTGTATGTGCAAACTTTATGAAACTTCAGCAGTTAAAACTCAAATAAGTACAAATGAGTAATACTTAATTGGTTCCTTTTGCCATACCATGCTGGACCTGCCACCACTGATCTTAAATAAATAACTAGAGTAGCAAAAGTCTTATATTTTCTCACATCCTCTGCCTCCTTATGATAAAGAGATTTCAGTTTGTTTCAAGTCCTCTTATTTCCTCGGATTGTAATAGATACTGGAGGAGGAGAGGGTTGTTGGTGTGAACGTGTCAGCCAGATGTGGGAGAACATGAATCTTGATTTATCAACAGTGTCATCACATCTCTCAAAACTGATGTTCTTGCTTGGGTGATATACACATATTATTACAGACCACTTGATAGTAGTATATTATCAGAGCAGAAGAAAAGCTTGAGATCTGTCTGTTTCCTTCACACATTGACAATAAAAAAATCATTGCTTTCTTATGTTCTTTCACACTCCTTGAAACAAAAATTCTCTCACAGATGCTTTGTTCAGAGCTCAGCTCAATGAGAAAAGGCATGTGTGGTGAATATATGACTCGGCTTCTTCAGAGTGGTCTAGCATCTTCATATTACAGATTTGTTTACAGCCAAATGCTGTGGAAAGTCTTGATCAGAAGGTAAGGACCCTTACCACCAAATAGTTACAAAAGTGTAATTCTGTATGATTCAGTATTTTTCCCTAGTTCCAGTCTTAGGAATTTCTGTAGTTTTCTTTTGTCTCTTGTACAGCTCCCAAGTGATGAAAGACATTCCAGCAGGAAATGCATTACCCTTCTGAAAGCACCACTGAATGGCAAGGGTTCAATGAATTCAGTCCCCAGGCTGGATCATTGCTTTCCCTCCTAAAGACTGGGCACTGACAGGGTGGCTGGCTGCTGATAGGGAACATAAGGAGCACATCAATCCACCGCTTCCTTTATAGCTGGCAATTTATAGTTCCTCTCTTCCATATCTGTAATCCCAAAATGAATAATTTCCTAGAGTTGCGCTGTCAGTGTCAGTAGTGGGAGTGAAATTATTTCCTGCAGGTATGGTGAGAGCTTGGTTCAGCATTGCAAACCCCTTCTCAAAGGTTCCTCAGCAGTAGAACATTTCCACAGGCATCACTGAATGTGGACGCTCAGGGAAGTTCCCACAAATCCTTTTAGGATTAGAAATCCTGTAAAGGTCATCAATCCCAGTCTGGGATAGCTGTGAGGATGGCAGTTCCAGGTATGTAAGTAAATACTTCAGCTATGTTTAGAAAAAGAAAGGTTGCTGCTTGATTTGAGGGGCATTCTTTGTCTGGACCCATGAAGATGGTTCAGTCTTTCTGAAGGGAGAGTAGACTGCAACACAACTCGATTCACCATTGGGCATTGACCCGATTGACTTTTTGCACAGGGAATGTTTGGGATCTTGTACAAGAGTTGGAAAATATCAATCTTGCAAAAGCATCCCTGCATATTATCCTACTATCATCAAATAAATATTATTTGTGCTAGCTTAGAAAGTTGCTGTAATGAGTATAGAGCAGTGCTGTGGAGCTTGTACACGGTTTGTCTTCTACCTTTTGGAGAACAATGGGCCACTTTTCTGTTGGAGTCTAGAACACCTAAATATCAGCCATTCCCTAGAGTTCCCCTCACCCTGACACCTCTGGGCTTCAGTTCCCTTCATTAAATTCATTAAACGTCATAGGGTGTTGGAAAAAGAAATTCTAATGTTAAAGAATGTGAATATCTGAATTTGCATAGACAGAGCTATTAATCTCATTGTACTATGTGCCCTTTCATAGCTTCAATCCTGCGTCAGCGTCCTTCTATTTCTGAACTGATTGCATTCGAGTGAGGAACACAATTCTGAAGTATCACTTAAATTATATGCACTGCTTAAGTATTGGTTCACTTTTCTGGCAGATCTTTTAAGAACACATCTGAAACGCATTCAATTTTAGATACGTTACTCTAAGTTGTTCCCTTGTCTTTGCTGTCTCACCTCTGAGTTTCCTTCCTTAAGCAGACTCACGGTTTCCTTTTTTGAGGACCTTGAGAAAATCCTTAATTTCTCATTTCTCACTGTATTCAACTTCCACTAAAGTATTTTCAGACTGATGCAAAAGCAGAGTTTTTACACTGGCATTTAGTAAAATAGAAGAAATTTATTTGACTTTAATTATTTCAGTCTTTTACTTCTGGGTTCCAACACATTAGGAAATTGTTCTTTGTTTTCTTTCCTTGAAATGATAATTACTAACTCATAACCCCTCATTTTCAAATTCACCAATTTCCTGTTCCTAGACTCATTTTTACCATCAGTGGCTGGCCAGTTCAATCAGTTGTTCCCTGCAGGATATTATTCTGCATTTCTGTGTATTTGTTAGAGAGGAAAAAACAAATGTGAAATAATCTATCAGAAATCTCAGGAGGCTGAAAAAAATCCACATTTCTCTTACTCATGTTTTTTAAAATAAAAAAAACCAGAAGAGCCTCTTCTCCCCTCAAACTCAATACAATTTATTTAATGGGGAACCATATACCAAATAGTTTAAATACACTGAAAATAAAAATTAGATTTATGTAAACAAGGCAGCTTGAGTAACCTGAAGTAAACTGAAATAGTCTTATCATAGACATAATTTAGACTTCGTTTTTGTTTACTTTAGAAGATACCTGTTTTTAAGTTTTACTATGTTATGAGTTGTTATGCACATCATTTAACATTAAAATAGAAAATAAATGAGCAAGGTAATGTCCCATTTGAACATTCATAACTGGTTGACACAACATATGTGTGTGTGTGTACTTTCAGAAATACGCTGTATTTTCAAGGAGATGAAAAATAATTTATTATTAGTGCATATTCTTACAATATAAATATTACACCAGAGCAGCAAGTTTTGGCAAC
>VZTL01076747.1:16313-58731 GCA_013400535.1 Scopus umbretta | reverse complement strand
TTTTTTTTTTTTTAACAGTTTGTTCATACAGTATTCTGTTCAAATTCCTTTCACTGCCAGGAAACTCTCTGGACCTGGCAGCGCTACTGAAATCAGCGTGAACATTTATAGATCTGAACAGCTGTAAATGGTCACCAGGGTTTGTAACAACCAGACAGCCCTAGCCCCAAAAGACCCAAGAGTTACAGACTTGTGCATGCCCTAGCAGCTCTGAGGCTTCATGCCTCACTGGCATTCGCAGGGCTCCCACAATCCCTGGTGCAGTGCTGGACAAGAAGGTCTAGATGGAGATAACTGTAGAGCTCTAAGACTTCAAGACTTGCACATCTGCACAACAAGTGTGCAACATCTGTTGTCTCAAGGACAGTGTTTGTTTCTTTAAGACAATCCATAACTTATTCGGGTCTTGGCATAGGGTAATGCTCATGTGGGAAATCAAATCTCTTGGATGGGGTGTTTGGCTCACTACCCACATGGCAAATGGAGTTGCTATTGTGAGGGTCCTTGCAGCAGTCAGTGTCTTCTCTGGGATCAGGTGAGACTCCTTGAATTGCTGTCCTGCTTGGTTCCTGTAGTCCAGCTGGATTGGGGTCCTACATAACCTGCTATAGATTATGTTAAACTATAAGCAAAACTCCTAACTCTTCTAACTATCTTTACTATGTGCAAAAGGCTGTTCTACACGACCAGTTCTGCATCTGCAGGAACAATTTCTGTTGAGTATTTAGAAGTAGCTCATCTATGTATAGGTTGGTGAGTTCTGCAGCAGGTACTACCTGGGGGAGTCTCCATGACCAGATGCTAACACATTGGCACACCGAATAATGCCTATAAAATGACCTAGGCACAGCAGGAGCTGCCTTGGAGAATATCTGGGAGTGCTCAAAATTCCTGCCTGGACACCTCCTGCAGGAGTTAGGAAAAGGCTTTGCTGTGAGGGTGTCTGGGAGCTCAGGCAATCAATCGCCTTGTCTCAGATCAGTCCCTTGTGTCACCTCTGCAGAGAGCTGGTGGAGCTGGGAGCTCTGGGACCACCCAGGGATCTGGTGCCTAATTGCACTGGGCGTGCACCGAGGCACAGCCCTGATACCAGCTACACTGCTGCTGTAACTACAGGACAAATTTGAATGTCTATAACTTAAATTCCATAGCTCTTGCTACACAACATTTCTGGTTCCATTGCAGGAGGCCTGGAATTCCTGGCACGGTAAACTATTTCAGAATCCCAAATGAAGCCCTGGGATGAATGTCAAAGACCCTGGAAGCAAGACACCACCTCTGTGCTCTCTTTTGGATCAGTTTTAGTGGCAAATTCAAGACAAAATTTTCTGTCTACATTGTTTTGCTGCAGGAGTTCCTTTGGGATTGTTTTTTAGACAACTGATTCAGTGTGTTCAGAGGATGAGTTAGGGAAGGGAGGGAGACTACAAATGCATCTATTAATCTCAGCTTCTTTCAGCAGGATGAGTCCTGCTGTGCTGCGCTTGGTAGGCCTATTTCCGTGTGCTTATCTGCCCTTGCAGCAATACTGGGAGACAAGATAGCACAAGGTCCTTTCTAAGAGGGCTCAAATGTTGCTTGTCACATACAGTAAACATTTACAGGTGGTCTGAGTTCAGGTTGCAAGCCTGTCTCAAGGCTGCAAATTTAAACCATGTCCTGGTCACTGTACCACTTTTGGATTCTGTTTGAAACCCAGCTTTGAATGTGGTGAGCTGCCATTGCATTTGGGCTCAGTGCATGGACATGTTTGGGTAAAGCCTGTCAGCTTTTGTTGGGACTCACTGTTTGCGAAACACAGAGGATTCATGCTTCTCTTCTGATCCTTGGAATTGTTCTCAGAAGGTTTTCTCCAATAGAAAAAGTAAATTGAAGGTTCACACTCATTTTCTTGAAATGCTACTCTGGCTTCCTAGAAACACCACTGTCCAACAGATGGGTATAGCAGAAGGGAATATAAGATCATAAATAAAGCAAATTTCCTTTCTGTTCTTTCCTAGCCCATAACACTCATTGTTTTCTCCCACCATCTTCGCAGACAGCAGGTTTCCCTGTGTTTTCCATGATCACCTTATCACTAAAATCACCCATGTGGTGAGGTACAGACTGGATGAGTGGATGACAAGGAGGGTGGAAAATTAGAGTGTTAGTGATCTATGGCCTGGAGTAACTGGCAGCCAGTTACTAGTGGCGTGTCTCAGGGATTGATATTGGGGCCAATATTGTGTAATGTCTTTATTAATGGGATGATGGGATAAAGTGCATTCTCAGTGAGTTTATGGGTAAGTAGTCAATACCCTGGAGGGCAAGGCTGTTATTCAGAGGGACCTGGGCAGGCTAGCAAAGTAAAAAGCAAAGAAAAAAAAAGGCTACCTACTGGGCAGGTACTCATGAAGTTCAGCAAATGTCAATGCAAATTCCTGCAACTGGACCAGAATAACCAGTACAGGCTGAGGACCAACGGGCTAGGGAGAAGCTTTGCAGAAAAGACTTGGAGGTCTAGTTGAACAGCGTGTCCTTGCAGCAATAAGCAGTTGATTACCAAAAATGTAGCTATTGGGAGACAAGTGATTCTTCCCCCTTTGCTTGTTACCTCTAAGACTGCATCTGCAGCAGTGTGACCAGTTTTGGGCTCCCCAGTGTTAAGACATTAATAAACCAGAGCAAGTCCCATGGAGGGTCATTGAGATGGTCAGCAAGATGGAGCACATGTTGTAGAAGGAAAGGCTGAGAGCTGGGCTTCTTCAGCCTGGAGAAGGCTTAGGGGGATCTTAATGCTTTTTACAGCTACCTAATAGGAGGATGTAGAGAGGACAGAGCCAGGCTCTTCTCAGGGCGCTGAGGGAAACAACGGACAAAATTTGAAATGTGAGAAATTGACATAAGGATATAAGAATTCCTTGATATAAGGGGAAAAAAAAATCCCACAAGGGTGGTCAAATATTAAAACAAGGGTCCAGAAAGATTGTGGATCTCCATCCTTGTAGATCCTGCAATATCAACTTGACAGAGCCTTGAGCAATCTGTGCTAACATTAACCCTGCTCTGAGCAGGAGGTTGGACTAGAGACCTCCAGAGGTTCTTTGATTTTGTGACTCCAAATTAGCAAAAGAGAAGATAGGGTCAGGAAAGATCTGTGCTTTCCTAGCCACAAGAGTCAGCTTGTTCTTCGCAGACAGCAGGTCAGCAGAGCACACTCCACTGCACATATCAGTTGTGCCTTCCCTATTTTTAGCACATGCTGCAAAATGAGTAAGTGATAGATACAACCATGTTGACAGTCCATCAACACCATTTAGTGACCTGGATCTAATCCACCTCCCACTGAAGCCCATTGTAAGATTCCCATCCATATAATGGGATTTGATGCAGGTCCCACGAAAACAGGAGGATTAAAAAAAGCTGCAGCATTAGAGGCCGAAGTCATAGTAGCTCAGTACAGAATTATCCCCTGCCCTCTCCCAGCTCTTCATCACATACGCACGCACACATCCACACACATGCAACCTCCTCTGTGGTATCTGCTGTTCTGTACTGTAAATCCTGCAGCGCTAAAATTAATTAAAATGGAGGTGCATGTTTACTGTCAATAAAAGAATGATACTCTATTCATTACAGATGAAACTGCTCTAAATCTGCAAGAACGCCATGGGAAAGCAGGAAGGTTGAGGCTATAAAAGAAATGAAGTGATCAAAGAATATTGGTTTCAGCAACTTACGTTGTTTCATGATACTCATAATTCAGGACAGAGTGTAGCAAGTCAAGTATGATTAACTTCTTCTGGGACCTGACATCTTATTCTCCTTTGTAGCAAGAACCAGAGTACACAATTTTCACAGGACAAAACCGATCAATGGAAGTGTGCCATTACCTGAAAGAATATATTCTTTTGATTCTCGTCTGCTGCAGAACAAGTGTCTTTTGTTCCTTGAGTAAAAGAGGAATATAAAGGGCTTTGCACAGAATAATGTAAAGAAGAAATAGGCCTTATATAACTTTCTTGGCAGGAAAATGACAGTTTGGGGAGGGGTTTCATTAATGCCCAAATACCTCCTAGAAGCTCAGCAGGGAGGAAGGGAAGAGCAAATTCCAACAATCAGACATTTGTTTGGCGATACAGGACCTATGAGCACATGAGAAGCTGAGCTTTCATTCAGACAGCACAGTAAAATAAACAGAGTGTGATAGCGAAAGATGAATGGGAAGTTAATTCTATTCGTATTTACAATATTTCAAAGGCAATATTTTCTGAACAATGGTCCCTATTGATGCTACAAGTGCTTGCACATTGTGCCTGCTACTTGCTGAACAGACATGACACTATTCGAGCAGCTGTGTTCTCTAATTGGAAAAGGGAAGTTTCCAAAAACGATGAAAGGCTGTATCTCAACTGTGCCGAAACTGGAACCTAACTCATCTTGGTGCCTGACTTTCCCCCCTCCCCCCTTTTTTTTTCTTTCCTAATTGGGATCTTCGGGAAGATTTGTTCTCGCAAGTGGCAGAGGCCACCTGAGGCCAAACCTTAATAGCTTCAAGTCTGATACTTCAGTATTTTATCACAGGCTAGTGCTTATCAGAATAACAAAATAAACAGTAGTTTTGTGTACATTAGAAGGCGTTTGCTGTTATGACCAAGCCATTTAGATATACATCTCCTTCACCTTTATAAACTATGTCTCCACTAAGAGGATTTGCATGTCTATATGGTTTAACTTGACTGGCAAACTTCCCCTGGTGCATACAAGTTCCCTGTACACTTTTTTATTCTAAGAAACCACTTAGCTATGATAAAATACTTGGGAATTAAAGGGGCAGAAAAAAACTGAAAAAGGTAAAAAAAATTTTCAATTTCCAGTGAAATATCTTATTACTCCTGCTGTTAAAGGGCTTTCTATACATAGATGTGTTGTTTAGGGGTATGAATTCCTCATACTCTCAAACAACATAGCTCTGCCAGCAAAAACTTTAACCGTAGACGAGACAAACGTCTGTCCTGGACTCTGAGCCAAGTTTAACACCATCTGTCTGGCTTAAAGGCCAATTTTTGCACCATTTGGCTACAAAAGCAAATTTACATTAAGCTGCAGATCCTGCACAGTTGCTTGTTAGCTGTCTCTACACCAAGCTGCTTGATTTTCTCAACCTCTTGTGCTAAAACTGGCCCCCTCCCTGGCCGCAGGGACAGCAGGCTGCTTTAAGTAGGCCCAGGTGCCAGCTGACATCTGGAGAAAGTCTAGGTCATTTCTAGTTTGGGATCTAAAAGTCACTGATCAGAGCTCCAACCTCTTCCCTCATCCCTTCCTTTCGATGCAGCCCAGCCCTCCTGGATTTTGAAACCACTGCCTCTAATTTCTTGGGTCCCCAGCTGCTTACACAAACTCCCTGGAATTTGGTCCCATCTGTGGAGCACTGTGTTGGTGGTTTAACCCTTGAGGGACACAGCAGGGAAGGTCAGGAAAGCTTAGGAAGGATTTTCTTAACTATGGAAACTCTTTCATTATGTCAGAGCAATAGAAAATCCTCCCACAATCCCTTCTACTTGATCATATCCATTTCTTCTGTCTGTCTCTCAGAAATTTTCCTTGTTGTGATGGTCCATAACTTGCTCAGAATAACATCTCGTCTTTTAATCTCCTCTCCTTGAGCAGTGTCCGCTTATGTAGCTCCTCTGGAAAAGTGCTATAACAATAACAGAATGGGGGCTAAGGCATGTCATGTTGCTGCAGATGAAAACCTGAAAATTAAGAGGAATAACTGTCATTTTCCACCTTCACTGGGACTTTGTCATCATCTTTAATCAGCAATATATTTTATACTGCTTTAGATTTTCAACACAATGAACGGTGGATTCTCACAACAACCATAGGGATTAGTTGCAGAGATATTATTATCTCTGAACTAGATGGAAAGAAATGATCTTGTAGCAAGAAGAACCTCTACAAACCAAAAAGATATTGATTTGATTCAGAGAGGTCTGAGACTGTGGACTAGTAATTTAATTTCCATGCTTCAATTTCTCCATCTTATTGAAACAGGAACACCAGTATTCATCTGCCATGGAGGGGCATTCTGATGAGGACGAGCAGGGTAGTGCAGGGCTTTTACAGCGGGAAGCGCGAGCACAAAATAAAATTAAAATTTAAGAGATGAAGAAAAATGGCAGGTGCAGAAAGGCTGAGCAGCTCGCTGAGGTCTGTGCAGCAAACCATCTGCGGAGGCAGGATCAGAAAGTAAGAGCTGCCAGCTGCCATTGCTATCACAAGCAGCTTCTGGCTGAAACCACTTTGCAGAGCCTCCAGAGAATAAAAGTACAGATTTGTCTTCCCCGAGTTTGTTATTTTCTGGTTGTTATTACAGATCATACCCTACCTAGCAGTGCGACCCTGGGCTGCGTGGCTGGTGACATTTTGCAGTGGTGGGTAACACATTTAGCGAAATGCCTTTTAGTGAAGTGAAAGGAATATCGCTGGTTGACCTTTTGGTTGAGACATCTGTCCCAGACTGCTGTGTATGTTAGTCAAAAGACAGTCACACGCTTCTTTTCCCGTTTTTCATACTTTTACAGGGCAGAAAATTCTGCAACCTCTGAGTGACTAAAAACGTTGTATTAAACGCTTTGAAGGGGTCATTTCTTGCATATTAAACCAGAAGCAGGAAAGGCCTTAATTTTCACAAGGATTTGAAGAGAGGGGGAAGACAGACTGAAAGATGGGACAGAGCAGGTTATTAGTGGTATCCCACAAGCAGAAGTCCTGTGGGATTATGGAGGAGCTGGGCCGGAGTCAGCCACCATGCCTCCGCAGACTTCCCTTGCAACCCTTGCTTCGAGGCTTGGTTTTGCAGCTGGGCTCAGTGTTAAGTCTGGTCAAGGCCATCCACGTCCACTGATCCCAGAGGCAGCGGCCTCTGCTTCTGCTGCTTGCAATAGATGAAACTTTCTGGTGAAACTTCCTCATTCTTTTTTCTTTCCTTTTTTTCCTTCCCCCCCTCCCCCCGCCTCATTTCAGATCAGCAGCCACTCTTCAGTTCAGCCATGTGTCCTTTTCTCTCTCTTTAAAAAAATAAATGTATTGGGCATGTATATCTTCTATAATGAATTCAGGGGGTTGAAGGATGTTGGCTCAGCTGGAGTTTTGTACAGCATTTTGTACTGCAGTCTGTGCTGTGGCAGCCTTAAACTGCTCCAGTGTCTGCATTGGATATATTCTCATTTTTTGCTCAGGAATCCAAGTCAGCACTGAGATGAACTCATGCATGTAAAAGACAGGTATTTAAGTGCCATCCTGATTGCACATCCAAGCTGTCTGTACAGGGATACAAATGTAATCACTGGCATTTTAGTGATTTCTAAGTACACTTTTGGAAGCCCATCTTTGGCAGGGTTTAAATGGGAGGCTCCAGGTGGCTGCTATCACTCAGGCCATGCACTTTTCATAGCCATGTCTGAAAAGAGACTTGTGTGTGTGGACACATGCGTGAGAAAGACTGCAGCCTGAGTCTTAATTCATGCTGGTGACAAAATCAAACCTGTTTTGAATAGATATAGTAAAAGTTAAGCTTTCCAGTCAGGAAAGATATCAATATCATGTATCTTAGGTGACCAAAGGCAGAGCCTGAATACCAGAAATAAATGTTCAGTCTGCAAGCAGCTCACAGGCTTGAATATGCTCAAACAAATTTGCTTAGACAAGCTATTTAAATAGCCTCTGGTAGACAACAAACATAAACACTGCTGCCTGTTTGCAGAAAAGAAATGTGTCTAAATTTCCCTGCTAAAATTTTACCGTGAGATGTTACCAGGAGATATGCCTTCATTTCCAGATTGTTTTCTTTATGAAAAATATATCCTCTGTGTGGTCACTTCAAAAGTACATGAAACCAGAGATTGTTCAAATCACTTCAGATGTACATTAGACCAGAGGTCATTCAAATGATCTTGAATGCTTCTAGATGATATTCTGAAGATATAATATGACAGCTAAAGAAGCTCATGTGTTCTGTGAAACATGGGAAAGAAATTAATTTTTCTCCCAAAGGCCTATACACAGCTGATAGTGATTTTTCAAAGGTTGGCTCTGAACTTGTTTGAACTGTTTTTTCAGACTGAAGAGTAGAAAGACAGCAATAGGAAAGAAGTTACACTAATAATGCAACATCAGTTCTTTTCTTCTTTCTCCTTTGCCTTCAATATGTGAAGTGTGATAGTTGCTGAAATATATTCAGTCCTGAAGGACAAAAGTGGGGAGTTGGAAAAAACCAAGGATGCTGAGTGGCTGAATAGGAATATTGACAGTGGCTGTGAATTTTCCAAACTGTTTCCTGTCCCAGAGGTTTCATATCCAAATTATTCACTGCTTCACAGGTATCTCAATAGATCACTTCATTGATGAGTGGATGTGCAACTAAGCTCATGCTAAAGCACTTATTAGCCATAACACCTATAGCTCTTTAATTATGGGGATGGAACATGGCAATCAACTATACGAGTTAATAATTGAAAACTGCCTGTCATTAATTCCTCACTCTTTGCAAGCTAAAGCTCATGAGGTGAAAACCTGCAGTCTTTACTCATCCAAAACCCTCAGTGAGGACAATGTGGACTTTGCCAGACAGGGTCAAGTTGAAGTGAATGGGTACTTTGCCTGAGTTAAGAAATAAATGCATTTTGTCGTGGTTCAAACCTTTCCCTTTCCCTCAATGCTGTACAAGATCCCATCAGTCAGACTGGGCTGCAGCAGGGAGTTTTTGCAGTGTGGCCATTGAAATTGTTTGAACAGCACTAAATTATAAGCCTACAGTGCACAGCAGTTTCCATGGACGACACATCCCTGTTCATGTATAGACAGCAGCATGCCTTTCTGATTTTTCCCCACCCCAGTGAAGATCGCCTCAGCATAGGAGACCCCAGGGTTGGAAAAGTTTTGACTTTCCGCTGCCCTGTTCTGTTCTGCAGGCTGGGGAAGTCATCTGCTTCCAGAGAAGATGCTCCTGCTGCCTTACTTCTCCTGGGTCTTATGAACAGAATTGCTGCTTGCTGCCCAGATGCTTGATTAATAAATATGTATGAATTTAGTATAAATTCAAGATTTTGCTTCTGAAATGGCTAAGCATAGTGTCAGTCAGTATTGAAGTGGCTTCTCTTTGCCACATGCTCCTTGCACTTTCTTTTGCAAATAAGGCACTTTCCCCCTGTCGTCTTTGTCAAAATGTGAGCTGGTTTTCTGCCATGGGCAAATGTTTATGGAGAACAGGACTGGTGATTGAAATAATTTGTTCCATTTGCCTACACTAGTTTTTAAATCTTAAATTGCCAAGAATTAAAAAAGCTCACACAATCAAAGAAAAACAAAACCCAGGGTGAAACTAGTAGATTAGAACAGCAATAATTATCCTACAACAGTAAAAATAAACTACTATAAAAACCCTTTAAGCTTGGATTTTTTTTTTTTTCATTAGCATTACTTACCAATACTTTGTTCATTGCTGACATTATTTGAATTTGTATTCTGTATTGCAAGCAGCTTTTTTGTAGTTCTGTTTCTTTCTTGGTGCCATCTCAGCAGAACAAAACATTTCCAATAGCAAAATTGGGGATAAATGGTATCTTGACATACATCCACAACCTTAGAAGAAGGAGGGAATAGCTTTCTCTGAAAAAGGACAGAACCCCAAAGAAGTCATAGAATCATAGAATATCTCATGCTGGAAGGGACCCATAAGGATCATCGAGTCCAACTCCTTGCTTCTTGCAGGGCTACCTAAAACTAAAGTATGTGACTAAGAGTGTCAGCCAGACACTCCTTGAACTCTGACAGGCTTGGTGCTGTGAGCTCCTGAGATGAGAAGCAAAGTGTTGTTGTATGTGAGAGAGCTCAGCATTGCAAGCTGATGACTGAACTGGCTCTGTCCGAGCAATAGTGGGCATGTGTTGGGCTGTCAACACTGGAGGAGCTCTGACGCCAGTTGCATTGGTCCTCTGCTGAGGGCTGAGCCAAGCTTGGGCACGTTTTGTGGTGGAGTGGACGAAGGCATGGAACCGGACCTGTTGGCTGAGTCACTGCATCACTTGTTTTTACATTTTAGGACTTCATTTTCATACCTTCTTTCACATAAAATCAGTCCCGTCACTGTCTTGAGCAACCCGTTGGGCTGGAGCTGGAACATCCCATTCTAGAGGTACTGAGCCCTTTTCTGCTCCTCTGATACTACATGGGCTTGTTATTTTGCATGTTGGACTTGCTCAGGAGGTCAGGTAATTCAAGCTGGATTACTGCACACACCAAACCACAGGTTTAGGTATTAAAATGATTGCCTGACTTGACATGGCTCTGGCTCAAAGCTGAAAGGGCTGCATTAATGCACAAGTGGACATTGAACTTCAGCCTTATAGTTTCTTCATTCGGCCCCACCAGCCACGCCTCATCACTGTCAAGGGGGATGGTTAATTATTATCTCCATACCATGAATTTGTTACAGTACCAGCAGCCAAAAGTGGGGTTCCACAAGGTGAGGGGAGTAAATCAAGACAGAAACCCAAGGAAGAAGGAGCTGAGGCAGGGCTGGAGCTGGTGCAGAGCCAGGGACCTGGACAAGGGCTGGAGCAGCAGCATGGAGCTGACCTACAAGGAGGTCTGGAGAAAAGGAGAAAAGCAGAACTAGAGCTGATGGCTGCTCTGGCTTAAAGGGAGGGATGAATCCTGCACAGGTGCCTTGCTGTGCATAGCAAGCCTGCAGGCAGCCTGACTCTTGACCATGCCTGACCATGGACCCTCCTTGGTGGCCTGGGTGACAACATGACTGTCACCAGGTGTCAGGGTGGAAGGCAGTTAAGAGAGCTGGTAGGACTGCTTTCACAGTTCAACCACCCTGAAGAGACTACCCAAATTAGTAGTAGGTTTTTCATAACTTCAGCAGGACTGGAATCAGATTAATTGCTTTCTAGTTCCTCATAAGGCAGGGAAGCTACTGAGAAAACATGGTGTGGGGACACACGGTAGTATTGCTGCTGGATAAGGATAGTGTGGCTATTCATTCCTTTCTCACTAACACAGGACAAGGCCATAATTATCTATTTTAAGGCAAACATGGCAGATGCTGTTATTATCACATCAGTGTATCATTCGGTTATTATTGTTTGCATTGCAGGAGTGCCTGGAGGCCCAAACTGTGTTGAAACACCTATTTGCTATGCACAGGACATACTTTTAGGGAGATCGTCCCTGCCTGGAAGAGCTTCTTCTGCACACACAAAGCTAATCATACTGCACTGGAGCAAAAAGAAAATGCATGGTTTACCCGAAGTTGTACCTCGGGAAGTCCTTGACGGAGCTGCAAATTGCTCTAAGGACAGACTTGTTACTCAAGCAAGGTGGAGACACAGCAGATCCAATCAGCTGATGTTTTGGTTTTGAGTCAAAGAAGAAAATGTGGTATATGCCCAGAACAAGCTGTGTTAAATGGGGTGGTGGAAGTGTCACTTCCACTTGCTAAGAAAGCAGACTGATCATGGGAGGCTTAAGGATTTTTGTACACTTCTTTGCTAATGATCACTTTAATTACTTGCTGTAAGTCATCTGGAATGAAAATATCACTATACTCATTTAAAGAAGAAAGGTTTCGTAATACTGTGCAATATGTATGGATTTAGGGCTCTGTGGATTATATTTGGCAATTTCAGGCATGCAAAGTTACTAATCCACACTTTGTCTATGAAAAATAAAAAGAAGCAGCGAGGCTGGCTGATGCCCTGGGGACAGCCGGGGAATTCCACACATGCCTGTCTTCTGTAACTCCAGTCCAGGGAGCAAACATTAACATTGGTGTTGCAATAGTTACAGGCAGACCAAAGGGACACACTTGCAGCAAAGCATAGGTTGTTTCACCAGGTACCTCTCTACGTTTTCACCTCACGTTTTTTTGGGTTTTTTTTTACATTTCTGTTCTTTTAGTTTCCTGGTGTTTTAAAGTATGTATTTGTCACATTTAATTCTATTTCCCTGTAATAGCTTCATCCACAGAGAATTCTCTTGGAGAACAGCCCAGAGAATTTTCTGTTTCTTCTTATGCCTTTATTTTCCCTGCATCTGCTATTACATCATTTATATGGGTTACATCCATATAATTTTAGCTTTTATGTCACTTATAACGCCACAGTCAGGCTGTCAAAATGCCTAAGTCCTGAGGATTTTATTTAGGCAGAATTTGCACTGAATTATCTGTGATTGCTTCAATAAGTTGAATGTTGTAATATTTCTAGTAGGTAGGACAAAATAATATAGGTATAAGAATAGGGCATGAGTAAAAATACATTTTAGAGGCCAGTAAATTGAATGACATTGTGTGGTTTTCACAAGGTCAAAGATGAATTGGTAGAAATCAAGGAATCTTGATTTTGGGTTCAGTTTTAAACCCTTGACCACACTTTTTGTTCTATGATTATAATGTTTATTGTTAAATTTAATTTAATAGTGAATTTAATAAATTCTGTAATTCTTTTCCTGCATCTCAATGGTAGGTCCTGGAATCTTGTATCAAATATTTAATTGGTTTAAGTTTCCTGTTTGTACTTCAGTTATCTTTTTGCCTTTTAAAGATCAGTGGACTCCATTCATCTGTACTTTTTCTGTCTTTCTGTCTGCCTTCCCCCCCCCCTCCCTGCATCCATCACCTGTGGCTTGCTTAGACCTAAATCCCACCTGGAACTCAGTGCCTGAGATTTGGTAAGTTTGTGTAGCAAAACACAAGAAAGAGGATTATACTAGATTTACAGAACCCTTGTAACTGTGGTTGCGTATTTGAAGATCCTGCCATTGAGTAGGAGTTGCTTGAGGGCAAGATCCTGAAAACTGTGATTTTTTTTTCCTCCCTTCCCCTGTCTTTCTCCCCCTCCTTCTTCCTCTTTCCAAATCTTTCTCTGAGTGGGAATTATTTGTTTAACGTAATTCAGCAAGTTGAGAACAGATTAAGGATACTCATACCCCTGCACCCCAAAAGTAATTAAGTGGAATAAAGGCAATTACAGATTTAATTTTTCTTGCTCAGTCTCCACCTATCCCCCTGTTTTCATGTGTGATCAACCTATCAAACATTTCAGTATCTTTTTCAGCCCCCTCTCCCCTGACTTAACTCGAGTTATTAGTAGTGAAGTGTGAAGTTTGTCAGAGGATGAATTACATCAGCATCGCTGCCAGACTGTTCACCATACCGTTATTCAAAAGTCACACTTCATAAAATCACTGAGGTGTCATGTTGGGGTGCATCTGAAAACCAAGATGCAGATAGGTTTTACATGTAACATGACTGTTGTGTGACATCCTATTTTTCTGGTAAGCCCTCTGACCACCTGGCTGCTGTGCGTTCAGGGGACACAACCTCCTCCGGTGTCTCTTCTTTTAAAAGAGAGTGGTGACCATCAGTGCTATATGCATGCAGCCTGAGATATGGCAGAATGACACCGAGTGGGGATTTTTAGGAGAAATGCCTGTTTGATGGACCATGGTGTGAGCAGGTTCTGGGCTGCACAGGACAGGGGTATTCCACCCATGTGCAGATTTAGGAGAAGGTATCAGTTGGGCCTTTGGCATTAGTGCTCTGGATTCCACCTCTAAATTTCTCCCCATGTCTCTTTCTTGTAGCCTTAGTTAGTTATTGAACTTGGTCCTAGCATGTTCCTGAGAAGATGGATTATTTGTAAAAGCAGTTGCAAATTACAGGAGATTAGAAAAGGTTTTTGAACTCTTCTGGGCAAGTGCATCACACAAATGGTGTTTGAACTGATGAAGAGATTAACATAGGCATTCTGGGTTGACTGGTTCCTTTTTAATGTCCGTACACAAGTAGGTGTTAGTGACAACATTAAAAGAGCCTGTCTGGGTCACAGATTTGATGGAATAGCAAATCCTTTAAGATGTAGGGTCAACAGCAGCTTAGATTGGCACACCAGGTGTTCCCACTCCATGTCAATGGTATGAAACAGCTGGATTTCATCCTTACTATATCCCAGAATTGTTTGCTGCTAGGGGATATATGCTGTCAAATAACATTTGGGAGGCACTCATCCTTTCAGAGACAGGAGCTGAGGAGGGCTCCAAATTACAGATTTGCCCACCAGTAACAATGTCTCCTTAAACACATATCTCACAGTAAGCAAATCTCCTGCTGCTGGGGTGGTACAGTTCTAGTGGCTCCTTGGATAAAGCAAAGGAAAGGAACAAAAAAGGAGAATGTAGAATAGCACAAAAAGGCAGAAGCTCTAGACATTTTCTTGTCCTTTTTGGAGAGGAATTGTGAGATGATAGATAAGATTCAAAAGGAAGACTGTTGCCCGCAGCGTCATTGCTCTTGGGATATAAGCGCATGATCCCTTGCAGCTAGATACCACTTCTGCGCTGGGCAAGGGACAAGTTGCAGAACAGGACTAAGTGCTGCAAAGAGCTTTTCTGTCTGGCACTGCAATTAGTTGTGTAATTTGTGGTTGTTTGCACAGACACACTCTATCCACTGGTCTCTGCAAGCTCATTTGTTAATGGGGATCATCGGGCAGGGTTATTTCCCATTACGTGTCATCTTTGCTATCTCTCTGACTCATATTTCTTCCGCTGTGTCTGCATCCACTGTACGACACTACAACATCAAGGGCAGTCGTTTCTTTTCGTACCAGAGGAATGCATTCCAGCGAGCAGCCAGGCTGAGTTATCGGTCTGGAGAGCCTCAAATGGATCAAAATCAGGTCTTCAAAGTCCAGGGGCCTTATTTCTCACGCAGTTAGATGATTTTGATACTCATCAGATGGTCATTTCAGCGGGACACCTCTGGTCATTTGAGTGAGAACAAGACTATTCATCCACTTTATACCAGTATATAATATCCTCCGTCAGTAGGTGAGTGAGTTACAGAAGCAGTGATTAAATGCATGTCGTTCCTATCTGTATATGAAATTGAGAATTCAGTGCTTAAAATTGTGACCCATTTAAATATTTTGGTAATTTGGGGTCTAGACTTTTGGGGTATATTATTTTACAGAGTGTGAGGCAAAATGAGGGTACCATATGCAGGAATAGAACCCATCAGGGTCTTGGATTCAAATGCTGCTCCACATTAACATACACAACCCCCCAGCTTCTGCTTCTTAAAGGTTTGTGCTTATGATTCCTGCCACACTTATTGGTGATACATTATAACAAAAATAGCCTATGAGTTTATATTTAGGTGTTCCATAAGGATCTTCTAGGCTAAATTTGTTTGTGGCAAGTTACTTTATTTGGCCATTTGGCCCTGAGGGGCACATCCCTCATGCTTTTCCAGCAACTTTATTTTCTTAGTTCTTATAGGAAAGGAAAGAGTTAAAATCTCCTCCATATAGCAGAGTTCATAAAGAGAAGTAATTTAAATACTCGCCTCATTTTTCCTGGAAAGGAAGAGGAAAGGGTAACAAGTTCTCTTTTAGCTGCAAGTGCTTTGTTGCCCTTGCTAATAAGTTCAGTCAAGGAATCTTAAGATACTGAGTAACCAGGAACAGAACATGCTATCAGCCCATGCTTAACTTTTCTGCACCTACTTAATAGCCAGGCAAACTGAAGAAGAGCCAGAGTGTGAAAAAGGAAGGACCAGCACACAAGTTTCCTGACTCCTTCCTCATGCACTATCACTACATTAGTGTTTTCACTGTGAAAAATGAATATATTCTCCATTTGAGGCACTTCATGCAGTAGAGGATAAACAATTCTATAGTTGTAAAAGGTCATATAGGTGAAAAATGAAAGGACATCTAAAAATGCAGATTGATATTAAGTAATACTTAAAGAAAACCCCAAACCCCTTAGAGATTCTCTTTTTGAAGATTTGGTATCTTTGGGCACAGTACTATGAAGTTCACAAAGCCAAGTTTGAAATTAGTGGGCACAGGCTCCTTGAAAAATTATTCTACTCCTGAAGTTTAAGAGAAAAAACATCCAGCAATATCCTCATTGAGTGTAATGGTTGCCTGCTGCACAGCTGCTCCAGATGCTCTTCCTTGATCGTTCAACCCCCTGAGTCTTATGTACAGTGTCGTATTCGTTGGAGTGATCCTAAACCAGAGCGAACAACTGACATAACCAGCTGGATAAGTGCAGTAAAGACACTGGTACACGCAAAGTTAAATTTGCAGTGATCAAGCTGAATGTTAGTCTTAGGCCCATGTGTTTCAGACAGGTTGAGCTCTTCTTCCTGTTGAAGTCAGTTGTGGAGCGGCTCTCGATGGGCTGGGTAAATTTATGGCTAGGAGACTACTCAAGGTGCTTAGGGAAGGTCAGCTCTGAGGGCTTGGATATACTGGGCTAATCTTTGATCACGGTAAATCAATGGGCTGTACTGCTGTGGTTATAGACAAAGAGCTTTGGATCCTGATTTTTATTTCTTTTGCTAACAGAACCTTTTCTGGCTGACTCAGCAAATGCCTATGATATAGCCAACATGTGGGGCTTTACAGCAAAAGGGTGCTGCTTCCCTGACTCTGAGATCACCGACCTTCAAATGGCTGATTGCCCCTAGCACCATAGTTTTCATCCAGATCATTTGTCCCTGCAAGAGGTTTAATTTATTGGAATTAATTTCATACAGCTGCTGGAATACATCAAAGTGCAGTGAGAGGGACTTGAGCAAACTCAGCCGCCACGGTGCCTGTCGGGTGGGAAGCTGCCATCTGTCTCCCTGACGAGCTGCATTAAGTTTTTTTGCCCAAGAAATCCATGCATTTTGTTTCAGTCTCAGACACTGTTTCTCAACGATGCTGTCTTTAAGCAGCTGATGTTCAATGACAGTGGGCCCTGGGGTAATCGCTGCTGGTAGAAATAAAGTAGAACTGCAGCTCAGGTTTAAAGCTCACCTCTGCAGCAAGGTGGGAGGAAACCTGCCGTAGCTGATGGCAGAGAGCAAGTGGGATTATGTGGCTGCTTTAAAGGCTTCACGCACACTCCACTGGGCCAAACCATCTAGAGGTCAGTTCTCTACTGAACCTTATGCAGTCATTTTCTCCAGGGCAAGGTGGTGTATAACATTTTCTGACGCGAGAAAGGCAGTCTCCATCTATATTGCAGGAATGAGAGCTACTCTATGAGATTCAAGGAAACGGAGAATCCCACTTCCAGTGATACCTTTACCCTGTTCTCTCAGAATTTGGGTATTTGTTGATGATTTTATCTTTTTTGATGTAACCAGAAATCAAAGTTGTGCTAGTCCAGCTCAGATCAGTGTAAACGTGTGTAACTACAGTGGTGGGAGCCCTGTGCACGCACTCTGCTCCCAGGTATGTGGTGCCTTAGCTCAGGAAGGCTCAAACCTCTTCCTACATCACTCAAATGACGAGGTCAGATGAACAATTTGGAAACATGTGGTGGTCTTGCCTCTGAGCTGTGCTCCACTGAGTGACAGTATGACATTGCTAAGCCACTGCAACACAAAGTGCCTTTGCTTCACCTCTGCTGAAGGCTTTGCTGGGAACCAGCAGCTTCAGAGATGGGAAACACGAGTTGTTCAGCACTTTACTGCAGGAGCAGAAGTGACTGCTTGGCCACACCATGACGAAAGAGAAATAGATATATTTCTGGTTTGACAGCTGCAGAGCTGTTTGCATGGATTGGGCTTTAACTGGTACAATGTTATGGATGGAAAATCCTACAGGCTTTAGACATTTTGGGGGGAGAGGGAACGAATTGTCACTCATGCATTTGTATAGAGCTCAGCACATGGAGTCCTGGCGTAATGGGGACATCTAGATATCACTGCAATATAAATGATAAGTAATAGAAATGCAATGTCCTACTAAGATTAATAGTAATGAGGTAGAAGGAAAATGACTACTTCAATGATATAATAACAGCATTTTGTGACATACAAGCATTATAGCTCAACAAATAGATAGTCAGTTGTAAAACAGAGTCATCAGGAATCAAAGTGCTTGTTCTAGGATGTTTTTACAGCAGTCTCTGATCACTACAATGTGCACTGTGCTTCAGACCAGCTGGAGGAAGAGGTCCAGCACAACCTTAGGCTGTGACAGTGCTTCTCTGTGTTTCTCCCCTTTCCTTGTTGAGATGAAACCACTATCTGTGTGTTTTAGGGCATATGGTTAGCACTGAGATAAGAAAGAAGTTAGGAGCATATGTGTTTAGTTTTTCCCTTCAAAAAGCCATCAAGAGCATAGGAGCATAGGAAGGGGAGGGACCTTGTGTGCTTCTGAGTCCAGTCCTCTCCAGCTGCAGGCTATCACTTTAGGTAATCCCCTCCTTAATGGATCAAGTCCTGT
Source organism: Scopus umbretta (assembly GCA_013400535.1). Classification (NCBI taxonomy): domain Eukaryota; kingdom Metazoa; phylum Chordata; class Aves; order Pelecaniformes; family Scopidae; genus Scopus; species Scopus umbretta. The sequence goes on along the minus strand of VZTL01076747.1, from coordinate 40,447 downwards.
TTTGGGATTTTTGTCTTTGTCATCCCTTTTAGGGGTTGTTTCGGATCCCCACTTCCTTAATGAGTAGAATCCTTCATCTAATTTCCAGCCTAAATTTATTCATGGACAGATAGCTCATAACCATTTGCTCTTCTGCCAACATATTCTTTTCATTAAATAGCTCTTTCCCTCCACTGGTGATTAACCTCCTGATGTATTTATACAGAACAATCATATAATCTCTGTCTGTATTTGGCCAAGTTTTCTAGGTCCCCTGGTACTGTAAACTTTCAGTTACCAAATTTGTGAAATAGTTGAAGGTCCTATGGGTGAAGACATTGCTCAGCTCTCTGAGAGTCATACCATGGGGACACCTTATTAGCTGGGACATGGGAAGGAAGATACAGCTCACATACCCATCTACTGAGCCTCCATGGGTACTCAAAAAAGTGCCCCAAAGTTGGGCTATGGGTTTGGAGACCAAAATCCATGTTTACTTGATGTCAGTGACTGGAAACAAACTTTCACCTGCTGGAGGAACAAGAATTTTTGCAAAGCTCTCCCAGAGAGGGTAGATTTCCTACTAGATGTTCCCTCCTGGAAATTTTGTTTACCTCATCCTGCAGGTTTGTATTTGTCACTATGGAGCCTGTCTGAAGGAAGATATTCTTCTGTGGCATCCTGCCTTCCTGGGTCTGCATTCAATATGCCAAGACTTATTAAATGGGTATTTCTTGGATGGTGGCTTTTCCTGGATTGTGTGGTTGGCTGGTATGCACAGATAAGGTAATCACCGCTGCCATTGCAAGGAAAAACAAAACTGCTGCAAAGCAGGATGACTGGAAATCTACTTTCTATTCTTGCTCATTTTTGTTAGTATAGCGGCTGATTCACGTTCTGCTGGCTGCCTTTGGGAGGCAGCTCAGTGCTGGAGCCGCTCACTCCAAATCCCTCAGAGTCACTGGACTGCCCATCTGATTGGCCCAAATGCTGGAGCCAGACTAAACTCTGGCAAAAAAGACCAAAAATAATACCCAGCTGAGCAGGTTTTGCACAAGGAAATCCATCCACCTTTCCTTTTTCATAATACTTTTCCTACCTGTAATCCATTATTTTTCAGAAACAAAACTAGTTGGTTGCTTGCTGAGGACACTGCTTTGCAGAGGAAGGTCAGCTGAGCTGAGAAGGTGGTGCCTCACTCAGTTTTGCACTGGGGAGTGTGCTGAACATGTCCCACTGTCCTGAAACATAGCCACAAAATTTTCCTGGTGCCACAAGGTCTTCAGGTTCCCAGCTGCACAGATGGGAGAGTAACGAGCATTGCAGGACAGTGAAGCAATGAGAAGATGCCTCTATTCTGAAGTTTCCTCTGTCATTAAGGTAGCAGCTTCAAACAAATCAGCATATTTTGGTCATGTTGTTTGTCTCTGTCGCTCTACTGAGTCACACCAACCTTTCCATTTCCTTCCCAAAGGCTACTATATACAAAGTCCTCCTGTGCCACACCCACAAGGCAGGACTCTTTCTGGCTAAGATGAGCTGTTGCTTTCCTACTCCAAATACTTTGCACAGTCATCTGCAAAAAGAAGTGTTGAAAGCTGTGTGACCCTCAGGAATTTCCATTTGTAGGTGGCTCCATTTTTAAACTGTTCCCTTTCTGCCTCACTGTTGCATACAAAGCATCTGAGAAAATAGTGGGAGCATTGGAGAGTTGTTCAGCAGTCTTGATACCAGTATCCAGTGCTTCTGGCTATGAAGGAGGAGGCAGATGGTTTGGATGTACTGTTTACAGCATTCTTTCAGGTATGCTTCCACTGCACACTGCAGAGGATGTGTTTTAAGATGCTCTGTAAGGAAGCAAGGCATGGCAATGAGCACACCAAGGCATTGCACAGTCAAAATACAGGCCATATCCTCATGTGAGAAAGTATTCCCACATCAGGCTAAATTCTACTGTGAAATACTTTGCTTGACTCCTAGTGGGATCGCACCCAGGACCAATTCAGTTCAGCAAAGGAAGCCCCTCCAAGAGGGACAGTGGCAGGCATGACACGATGAACACGGGAAGAAGCAGCCAAGCCATCACCGCCTCTAAGTGGCAGGCAAAGGAGGCCAGGTTTGCCAGGAGCCATGCAGGGCAAAGAAGGTCAGCTCCTGATGGAGGGGCTGGATCCAGGAAGAGCTGCCTGGGGAGCAGGGAAAGGTGAACTTATCCCAGTGGGCACCTGAAACTTCCCCAGCTCTTCAATACCCAGCAGAACCACCTTCTCCACAGCCTCCCTTTCCCTTCACAGTCTGGGAATCATCTCTGCTGTCACTAATAGAATAAATTTGGGAGCTCTCTCAAGGATATATTTATCCCTATTGCTGGGGAAAATCAACTGTTGCTAAATGGCTGGAAAGCCTTGGGACAGGTCTGATTGTCCCAGTGCAGCCAGGAGTAGGATTTAGCAGGGACTCTTCTTTGAGAAAGGGTAGGACCCTTGGGAGAGAAGGTAAAATGACATATCTTTGCAATGAAGGTGACATGGCTTTTACGTTCTTTTGCTTTTGTGAGCCAAATATCCAAATTTCAGCATTTGCATGGCCAGAATGTCCCAAGAGTAGCAGAACTAATGGCAAATCATTCTCTAAGGGTTTGTGTTTTGAAGCTGAACTTCTGTGGGAATTGCCTGGTTTCTAAAAGGAGCTAAGGTCACAGCATTGTCCCTCTCTTGGTGGGAGTATTAATGAGGTCTCTCCCCTCTCTCTGATTACTTAGTACTTCCACAGAACTTGCCAGAAGCTTAATAATGTTGAGACCTTTATCCCTCTATGAAATTTGGCTGCTGTGAGCCAAAAGATTCAAAAAATATTTGGGAGGAGCTGACTGTTCAACAAACACAAATTAATGACATAATTCAGCTGGATATTAAGCCAAAAAAGGACTGAGGAATGATGAGGAATATAGCCAACTCACTAATGACGTTCACAGTCATGGTTAGTCCCAGGTGGTAAAACACAGGTGGGATCTTTTACATGCAAATTGTCCCAACAAGGCAGAAAAGACTAGAAAACCCAGTGCCTAAGTGTAAAAACAGGCCTTGCTCTTTGGTCATCATTCCTGGCTCTGTTGCAGAACTTCTTTCCCTGTGTCAATTTGCCTTTCCCAGCCTGTGCCTGTTTTTTCTGCTCTGATCAGGAACTGTCTGTCACTATGTGCTTCTACAACATCTCTGATAATGAGAGCTCCTTCTTGATTCAAGTTGTTCAGCATTCTTATAGCGCCAGTAATATATACTAATAAATAATGAAAGTAGGAGCAGAGAAACTATTGAGAGAGCTGAAGCTTGTTTAGCTGGATAAATGGCATTTGACTGCACTTCTAAGCACGTTTTGAAAGTGAACTAAAATTTTCATGGCTTGCCAAGATCTGTGTCATGCCCATCACTAAAACCTAAAGCAGTGCAGAGCTCTCTTCCAGAACCTGTGTAGCTATCTCAGCCACTCTAACAAAGATATCATCTGCTATGATAGATAGCCTTAGGTCCTATCTCTGATCATGACAGATAAGCAAAGGAAAAAGTGATCTGAAATAAATTCATTTTAAAATATATTTATTCCTGCTGGGGTTTGCTAGTCTCTGCATGCCGTGTAGGATCAGAGAAGTTAGCCTGACTTCTCCTTGCTTGTGAAAATGACTTCCCCAATTTTGCTTCACATTTTTTTTTCAATACTTTAGCTTCATTACCCCAGGTTACAAATGATGCAACTACTCCTTTGTGGAAAATATTTTTCCATGCAGTCATCTGCCTGTCCCTTTTTTTGTGTATATGTGTTTACTGTTGTAACTTTTCCCTTTTTTCCTGAGCACAAGCTCTGTAGACTCCTGCCATTAATGGAAGTTCTGTAATGCAAGAGGGATAAGGACTGCGTGTATGTGTGTGTTGGGGGGAGTGTATGGTGGGGAGAATATATATGGCATTGCACACAAAGCTGGGTTCCTTGGACTGGAGTATGTAAGTGCTATAGGAAGGGCAGGGAGTGTTTCTGCTACACGGAACTTCATGTCCCTGATCAGAGTAACAGGAGCTTGAACTGCTTCACTTCTCAACTGGTCCATGCCACAAATTGCCCCCTTAAGTGGGTTGTCTCTGGCAAACAGGGTGTTAAACTGTAAGTGCTGCAAAGAAGCATTACAAAAAGTGTTTGGAAAAAAACTGTCTCATCTAAGGAGGGGTCCACCCTCCAAGGCTGGGGAATGCTGGGTGAGCAGCTCTTTCAAACCAGGAGCAGCTTTGAGGCTTTGAATAGTTACAGCAGAACCTGGACAGCTTTGAGATGTAATTTTACCTCTCTACAGATTGTCTGTGCCTGGTAACATTTTATGTCCTGTGTTTTTGCATGGCTACTTAAAATAACCGTATAGACTATTTAAGAAACAACCTTTGAATATATCATATAATGAAGTAAAACGTCTTTATTTTTCCTTCGTAGCTTTAAGCATTTTCATGCAGCTATAAAATTGCCTATTTTTAAATAGCTGTAACTTTGCAAATCTTTTTCTCATGCAAAGATTCAATTTTATTACACTATATTAGTGGGTTTTTTTTACTTTCATTTACTATCTCGTTGGCATATTTTAAAACATTTCCTAAGCCTGAACACAAAGGCTAGTACTTTACAAAGTTCCTTTGCTATTCCCAGTGAATGAACATCTTGCCAAGCAAGCAACAGCTCCACAGGCGACGCTCAGTGTCATCAGATCCTTGCTGAAGCCTGGCAGAGGCTGCCTGTAACCTGTGCGTGTCTGCTGGACCTTCAGTTACCCCATGCTGGTATGTGTCACCAGCCTTTCTGTGGAGATGAGCTTCACCCTCACCTTCTCATCCTGTAGCATTTTGAGCAGGAACAGCTGAAGACATGGCAGGTCAATCTGGTGATGATGAGCATTAGGACTTTTGATGAAGTATTGGTTTGTTTTCATTTAATGTTTCTCCCGTGAGGGTGACTCTGCACTGAGCTGTCCCCAACATGCTGGCTTGTCAGCATGACCCCATGACACTTCATATAATGTGGAGATATTAATACATATAATTTATATTCGGTTGTCCAGCTACAGATTAGTTCTTCTCCATAGTTTAAGATCTGTATCCTCATGACGGACTGTGTCGTTTAACACCACTGCTTTAATAATAGGATGGTAAATTTTGCTCTCTACACGCATAGTTCATTTTCTATGCATGCAACTACAGCTACAAGCCAGTTTATTTTATGAGGAATATGGTCCCAGAAGATGTATACACACAGTTTACTACAGAGTTATAAATCTTGCCTGTTGGTGTCAAAAATTCCTTTGTGGCATCCATCTAGACAGTGTGAATCCTTGGGATGAGGAGACTTCTCTCAACCCCACCAGCTGTTCTCAGCACTGGACACCTCCATCCCTGGGTACGTCACACAGAAAGAGGGACATGACATGCAGGCGTGAGTCTGTTTTCATGGGAAATGCTGCATTTTCTGTTCCTTTGTTCTGTTTCTCTGAATGCTGCTTGCCTGTCAGTACAGTGGGCAATGTAACACTCGCTTGTATTTCTCAGCCATGCTAGGAGACCAGATAAATATTTGCACAAGTGCTTTTGGGATCTGTTGTTCAAGTGTTCTCTCTATGGGCTGAAGCCTTCAGTGACTATGCGAGGGCAAGATATGGATCAGGTGGGGCTCCAGGAGACACGGAGGCCCACATGCACCTCCCTGAGTGCTGAGCTCCACACCAGAACAGAGCTGCTTTGTCTTCTCTTTCCCAGCTGCTATTATGACTGTTGATTTCACACCTTTATATATATATATATCTATCTTTCTCTTTAAAATGTTCGTCACACCGGCTTGTCTTCAGAATTGAATTTCTCTTGGTATGATATATTCCATTGAGTTGTCTGATAATCAGGACAAGAATGTAATTGGCACATTTCTGCTTTAGGTGGAGCAATTAAGAAAATTTGGTGTTGAAAGCAGGCATCATTTTGACAGAGAAGAATTACTAAGACTGCAAGTCTGAAGAAAAAAAAGACAGTATTGTTAAATTATGTAACTTCTGAAGATGAAAATGGAGTCTTTTGTTTGCCTAGTTGTTGCTCTAGTCTTAAAGTCAATAGAGCTGAAGCACAGTAAGGAAAAAGATCATGTTGAAAATACCTTGTCTCATTCAATTCTCTTGCCTTGTCTTTCCAACCTGCACTGAATAAAAATGTTCTTCACTTCTGGACAGATTATCAAATTTAAAGTGTATTAGCAGGCACCAGCTGTGTGCTGTAATTATTTGGCTGAATCTTCTGATGTTAGAAGAGAAAATCTGAGTTAATAGCTCAGATGCTCTCCTGCCTGATTCCCTAATGTGAAGCAGGAGGGCAGAAGGGGACTGTCAGGGACATACAGCACAGAAGGACAGATGACTACTCATGCTGCAAGAGCTTTGTAGCAAAATACTAACCATTCTCCATTAATAGTCCCAAGTGAGGAAGGAAGAACTTGTATTTCTTTCCAGATGGCTGTAATGTTGTTGCAGTAGTGAGGCAGGGCTGGATTCAGCTATCAAAAGAGAGATGTCTAAAGTGTTTGGAGATGCCAAGAGAAGTGATGAATTTGTGTGTCTTGGGTGATTTTCAGGGAGGTGCCCCCAGTGCAGCTCTGGCCGGGCTGCTGACCCCAGTGTTGGAGGAGGCAGGCAGGGGAGCAGGCTTGGTTGGCATCAGCATGGTTTTGTGGATATTAGTTACCTTCTTTGCCTTCCTTTAGTTAAATGGAGAAAGGCAAAATATGTTGCACTTTTAAATCAGTCATTTTTAGTAGTGGAGGTTAATTCAGAGCAGTAGGAGAAGATCAGTAGATAAAGCAGTGGCCACTGAGGCTTTTCATTTGCACTTTGGGTGGTTCTGGGCTTTTGCTTGGGAGTAGGCTCAGTCTTTTCATCTGGCTTGATTGTCCCCCTGTGTGTGGGAACTGATTCTGCCTGCAGAGCCAGTCACACCTTCCACTCCCACAAGGGGCTGAAGTGCTCTAGGTGCACATGGTTTAATTTCTTATGAAAGGAGTCTAGTTCACGTGCACCAAAACTACTCTGCAAACTGAGCCAACATGCAGTAAATAGGGTTGATTGGAAAATTTGCTTTCCAACTGCATGACAGCCATGAACCAAAGTCCTAAAGTGAGAGGCACAGTGTATTTGGAGAAAATTCCTTATCCAGCTCCAGTAACTCGAATGCTCTTCAAATTTTAACCAAAGTTACATGAAAATTTAGATAATTTGTTTTTCTCCCTGTAAATATAGAGACTGATGTTCATTGCTGAAGAAGACTGTATGGACACCTCTGGACTTTTCATGTTTTGAGGTGCACTATCAGAGTGACAGATGCCAAGTGGGCTCTGCAAACTTGCATGGGTAAAGCCAGCCTGGCAGAATCAAGCAATTGTTTTATAATAGCATATTCTGAATTTAGCCGCCTATCTGTCCCCATCCTTTGGTGGCACATGTTTTTCCTCTTAAAGATTTTTCTCTAGCCATGGGGGATGGAAGCTTACCTTAGAAACGATAGCTGAATCTTTGGGGAAGATCTGTGTTCTACCACTGGGGCCTTTGGGCAGGAAACTACAGAATAGGATGAGACTGGAGATAGAATTGCGAAAGTTGGCAGCCTTTCCATGTATATATTACAGGGATACCAAAGCAATGTTTGCTAGTATGGAAAAAGCCAAAAGGTTTTGACATAGCAGCTCTTGACCTTCAAATATAAGCCTTTAGGAGCAGGGTACAGCATGTACACAGGCAGTGCTATTTTAATAATAATATCCTTTTTTGTGCTGTGTCCACCTTTGCCGGACTTCTGTTGATGAGCAGGGCTTTCAGTAGTAACAACTAGAAAAGCAGTAGCTGCTCTGGTGCTCCAAAGAGTAAGAAAATATTCAAAAGCATATACAGTACTATGTAGATCAAGTCATTGCATGTGAATCTTGTGCTACTTGCAGTAAGTTGTTCCTGGCAAAAAGATATCTATGGTTAATAATGTAAACAGTGGGCAAAATGGAAATCTGATATGAAATTTATTTGTTCTGCTATATCATTTGGAAAAGGGCCAGTATGCTAAACTGGAAATGCTGGCATAATTTACCATGATACATACATTTTGACTACATGTTGTAAATACCCACTGATTGATTAAAAGAACGGAGTACTTGGCATATCACCTGGAGCTTTCTGTCACAGGGAATCTGGAAATTCCAAGGTAAATTACATATGAAGAAAGCCAAAGGAGATTTTATAGATGGTTCACTGATGTCAGATTGAGAAGAACCCAATAAAGTCTGAGCTACTTCTTGTTCCACATGCTCTACATCGTTACCCATGATTGCGCAAAGAGAATGCAAAATATCCTTGCCCAGCAAATATAGAATTCTTGTTATAAGCTTTTTACATCAAACACATGTAGGAATAAATTTCTGAATAGGTTACAAACAGGTTAGTCAGAACCCTTCTTGTACTGAGATTAAAATCAGAGCTGCTAGTCCATATTCACAGGAAATCTTGCATTTTGTCCCAGAATTACAGATTAGGTATGTATCCATCCTTGCTTTGGCTGGGAAAAAAACCAGCTCATATCCTCTATCAGTCCGAAAGCATTCTTGCTGGCAGTATTAACCAAATGCCAAAATAGCACTGTAGGTAAACTTTGGTCAGTCTAATTTAAAAACATCAGTTAGGTATTAAGAAAGAAAGTGATTCCTAGATGGGGGCATATTTCATTAAGCCTATTTTATGCATGTGGAATTAAAGTTGTTTTTTTTTTTTTTTTCTGCATGGTTATCATGAGCCACAGTCATAATGAAAATCAGGAAGGCTTCATAGGAAAATGTTTTGTAAAACGGGGACACACAAGGGTGTTCTAGTTTTCTTCAAACTCGTGGTGTAATAGATTGGGAAAGAAAATGCAACCTAATGTCTAGTGCAAGGTGCTGAATGGTAAGATGTCTATATTTATTCCTGGCACTAGCACTGACTCTTGTGCTCTTGAGTGAGTCATTGCTTCACCTATGAATGAGATAGCAAAGATAAAAATAAATTTTGTCTATATCCAAAAGATGCAGTCATTTCACAAGGTTTAATTCTGCTTTTAAAACATGTTTTGAAATGCTCTGATAAAATATTGCAATGAGATATGGCTGTGTTTCCAAAAAAGTCCTACAAGAGTCATAGTTTAAAAGCAGTACTTTAGTCCACAAAGTGATTCAGCCCTTGTGAAAAAAGCAACATTTCAGCTACAAATCACTGGTCTGTTTCTAAGACACTTTTCAGTATAACTTACTATAGGATAGTATGTAAATTTTATGGTGTTTTGAAATTACCTTTGAGATACTAGAGGAGTGAAGGTGACACCAGGATTTTTTTTAAAGGGACTAAGGTAATCTGCTGAGGTTACAGTGCACTAAATCTGATCTCTACTCACAAATTGGTGGAGGTATAACATGAACAACTAGAATTGCTAAACATACATAAGCGTTACAAACTGAGGAAGACCCCAACTGAACTTTTATAAAGGAAAACTGTATTGCATATATTTATTAGATTTCTTTGAAGAACTCACCATGTATGAGATTGGTACTGTTGAACTGGTTTTCCAAAAAGCCTTTGACCAAGTCTTTTAGTAAAGACTGTTATAGAAACTAAATTGTCTTTGGGGTGCAATGAAACATCCTTTTATGGATTATTAATATCTGGTTAAATTATAGTGTAAGAATTACTGATCACTTTTATGATGCAGAGGATTACCAGTGGTCACCCCCAAGGAAATATGCTGAGACTGCTGTTGTTCACAACACTTACATGATCAACAGTAAAAAGAGGAGAGAAGGTGCAAGGCAGAAGAGCTTAAGAAAAATAGGAAATGCTTTAGGATAGCCAAAAAAGTCTCTGAAGTAATGAAATCCTTCTGATTTCATGATACAGAGAGTTTTGGCAGTAAAATTGCAGATGAAATTTAATGTCAGTAAAAGCAAAATAATACATGTAGGTGGGGGAAAAAAGAAACTATTCTAGCTAACGTGCACAGTGATGAGCTCTGTCTTACCTGTCTTGGAATCACGGTACGTAAAAATGTTGCCTTAAGTTCAACAGTGATCAAAAAAGCAAATTAAGTTTAGAAATGATTAGCAAAGAAACAGAGAACAAAAAAGAGTGTATCATCATGCCACTGTGTAACTCCAGGGTATGCCTATTTCTTGGCCAAATACATACAATAGTACTACATTAGAAAAAGGAAAAAAATCATAGATAGATTGGAAAAGTAAGACATAAAGGTGGAGAAGGATGATTGGAAACATGAACTGTCACAGAATCCTTAAGGTTGGAAGGCACCTCTGAAGACCTAGCCCTGCTCAATGCAGAAGCAACCAGAGCAGGTTGCTTATGGCCATGTCCAGATGAGTTTTGAATATCTCCGAAATGGAGAAGTTTAAATGTTCCCTGATGAGGATAAGTCTTCCTTGCTGCAGACTTTCCCACTGGTTTCAGGGGCCTGCAGTTCCTGAAGGCTGGGCTTGCCATTGAAGACTGAGGCAAAGAAGGCATTGAGTACCTTGACATTTTCTGTGCCCTTTGTCACTGAGTCCCGTTCTCTCCAGTCTTCCTTTTGCTACCTATGTACCTTTCTTGCTGCCCCTCACATGCCTCATCAGATTCAAATCCAGGGAAGCTTTGGCTTTCCTAATCCCGTCACAGAACACTGAGAGTGTCTCAATACTCCTCCTGAGTTACCTAGACTGCCTCCACCTCTTGCAGACTTACTTTTTTTGTTTGAGCTTTGTCAGGAGCTACTTATTTGTCCATACAGTCCTCCTATCCCCCTTTGCTTGACTTCCTGCACATCTGCATGGACCAATCTTGAGCTTGGAGGAGGTGATGTTTGAAAATCAATCAGCTCTCCTGAACTCTTCTACTCCCAGGATACCCAGGGAATTCTTCCTAACAGGTCCCTGAACAGGACAAAGTCTACTCTTCTGAAGTCCAGGCCATGATTCTATTTAACCTGTTCCCTTCTCTTGAGATCCTGAAGTCCCCCATGTCATGATCACTGCAGCCAAGTCTGACCTGTGACCTTCATCTCCCCTACCAGTTCTTCCTTGTTTGTATCTGTCAGGTCCAGGGAGTGCCTCATTATCATCACTGCACTCTGGAAACCTAGTGGATTGCTTGTGTTGCCCTTCCAGCAGATACTGGGTTTGTTCAAATCACCAATGAGGACCAGGACATGCAATGTAAAGCCTCTTCCAGTTGTCTGAAGAAGGCGTCATCTCCTTCTTGCTGATCAGGCAGTCTGAAGCAGACACCCACCACAATGTCACCCACATTGGCCTGCCCACTAATCCTGACTCGTAAGCTCTCAGTTGGCTCATCCTCCATGTTCCAAAAAACTAAATAGACTACTGTTATTCAGCTTGGAAGAAATGAGTAAGGGAAAGGGTGGTATATAACAGTTTTTTATAATTTGGGTGGTACAAAGAAGATGAATGGAAAAAGGAACTTCACTGTTCACTGTTTCTCATAGGACAAGAACTAGAAGGCAATCTGTACCTTAATAACTCCAAGAGGAATATACTTTCACCCAATGCATCATCAAATTATGAGTTCCTTTGCAACATGCATTTCTATAGGCATATGTGTAAGCTGAAGATGGGAAAAGACAAATTTAAGGAGGATTAAACACCATTACTAAACACTAGTCTTTACTAAAAATACTAAAAAATGTTTTTTAATACTAAACATGCTAAACTAAAACATGCTAAAAATAATGGTTTTGATACCACCCTTCTGAATGCTAGAAGCTGTAATGCAGAGCTGGTAGTAGTCACTTTATATTTGTCCTGTTTTCTAATGTGTTTTCTGCTTCTGGTCACTAGTGGCTGCTGCACTAGGTGGATCTGTTGCCTGAGTACAGGGGGTCTCTCCCTAGTATGTATTTATAGCCATATGCTGGACAAACTTCATTCTAATGCAGTTCATTTATTGCTGTCTTTGGATTGCATATTCTTTGCAGGCAAGGTAGTAACTGGGTTACAAGAAGTAAGATAATTGAAAAGCAGTGTTTATACTGTGCCTTTTCATTTGAAGAGACAGTGGGCTAACATACATACATGCACATATTCTGACTACTACCTCAGGGGTTCAATTTTTGGACATTTCAGTACGTTAGCTGTAACTGGGAGTCAGCGGCTGAAACCAAGTAGCAGTTTCTGTTTTCTTTTCCCTCCCCTGCTTCCCTGGTAACATTCAAAGACTTGGCTAGAAAACATTCAGACACAAACTCAAAATGGGCCGAAATTAATTTAAAAAATCAACAAAAAAGACTATGGTACTGTTATGGCAGTTCTTTTCAGAAGCTATTATTTCGTAATGCCGTTCTGGAGACAGCTGGGGAGGGACTACCTCGAAGATCTGCATTGCACAATAGTTTCCATATGATGTATACAACTCTGGAATGGGAAGGACTCATAAATCTTTAGCAAATTGAATCCTGCACAGTATTCATAGGATGCTTGAGAGAAGCATGGAATGAGACTAGCTTATAAACCTGACCTAAATATCCAACAGTGAATCTTAAGGCAGACAGAAAGTGTCTAGGGGTAATAAAACAGGCAGAAGTGCTTGCAAACTTATTCTAAATACCAACTGATTCCACTCCTTCTTATAGCTTTCTGAATCCATCAGCACGGACCAGGGAAATCTCTCTTTATAACACATTTATTCCAGGAGGCTTCTGAACCTTAGTCAAAGTAGTAGGAGCTGAAGACAAAATTGATAAATAGAGGAAGAAAAGTCCAAATTAAAATCATGGCCCCAAAAGTGACCCACTACATTTTCTCTTCAGTACTAGTAAGTGCTATTTAATTTGTACCATGTCCTTTCTATAAAAAGCTAATAAAGGAGAGTTGGAAGTGGCTGTGGAAGGCAGTTTGCCTATGTGGGAATGACTCCATGCCCAAATACCAGAGGGTATTGAGAGTGGCACAACTTAGCATAGCTATCCCTTTGACATTTTCATTGAACGAGCTGCTATTCCTGTTATTTTTTTAATGTGGCTCCTCTGTTTTTTAACAGAAAGCGTGTCTTGAACAGAATATAACCATGTACAACCATTAGGCAGGGACATGTCCAACTGTGAGCAACTTTCTGCTGTAATGGTTAGGTGGACTTGGTAGAGATGTCCCTCATAGTTCTGGAGCTTTTATGTCATCCAGCTCCACTTGCTTATTATGAACCCACGCTTGATTTGATGCCTCACTAGCTTTATACTGCCTCAAGCATGACTTCTGTTGTGCAAAGCAGAAAGGATTTCATGCAGATATCGAGGAAAGACACTGACTGAACATGGTATTAGGAGAAAGGGACTTCTGACTCTAAAGGTCCTTTCTCTGCCAAGCAGGTTCTGCAAAGCAGTAATCTGCTTGAGAGAAAATGGATAGCACTCATAAATGCACAAGATTTTATGTTATGAAGTCCTTTCCCATATTTTAGAAGGATGGATTCTTTAAAAGAGCCATCGTTTCTAAAGGAAGTCTCAAATAAACCAGACAAATTGCCCCCTGCAGCACCTGTGTCTCTTGAGGGGGGCCCAGGTAACACTCAGAAATACCCCCACACTGGAGACAACAGCTGGGCAAAGTGAGAGCCTCAGCTTCCCTGTCCCTCTGCCACCCCAGGGACAGGCAGGCATATCCAGGGAGCCCTCAGCCTGCCTGACACAGGGCTTTCAGACAGGTCAGATGAGTGGTCAAGGGGACTGATTTATGTCTCTTCTCTCATGGTTGGGGGAATCACTAATCTAAATTAGATGATTATATTTTAAATGGATAAATGCCACCGTAACCATATAGACAATCTACTTCAGTGCATAAACATATATTTTACTTTTATTTCAGTGGGATATTACCAAGTGTTTAGAGTCAAATGTTGTCTTAAATTCTTTGCTGGCTAGAGGTAGTTGAGACATGACTTCCTAAGTCTGAACCACAATGTGAAGAGGGAACTGCAACTTTTTATAATTTTTTTTTCCATTTGCCTTTAACAAGCACTTGTGAGTGTAGCTGATGTAAAAAGAGATATATAGAAACAGGAACCTGAGTCTGAAGCAAATGGTGTATTAAAACAACATCACTGTGAGCTGTTGGTATACTTCTTTCTAGATTTGGTCTCCATAATAACATTGCAATCATTGATAAACAAAGCAAAAATGTGCATTTTTTAGGATCAAAAGAAATACTTGATATGCAGCAATGCAGCAGAAAAGGGTTAGAAAATGCACTGCGCCAATAATCTGGGAACAACACTGCTTCTGCAAGCTTTGAACAAACTATTAATTGTGACCATTTTTGACCATGCTTAAAATGAGCCCTTAGTTGTTTTGAGTTAACTAGATGTTCGTCCTTGCACCTGGAAGTGAACCCAAGTAAAAAATGTTTGGAATTAGTCAATACATGAAACACATGATGCAAAAAACACTAGGTGACCACACTGGTTGTGCAGCCTTGTACAAACATTTATTTTTCCTGGGATTGTGGGTATTGAGCGTAGCTGGCTGTTCTGCTCGCTTGCTTGTTTTACTCTTCAGGAGTCTATTGTTCATCTGTTCCGCAAACACTGTAAGGATCTCTTCTGATCTCTAGTCCTAAGAGTTGCTGCAAGTCTCCCTTTATATCTTTCTCATAACTGTTAGGACAACATGAGGAATTTTATACTGTGATTGAGGCTGTGCCATCCCATTGGTTTGCTGAAAGGGTGTTACTGAAGTTCAAGAGGGCATAGGGAGTTAGTGGTGTACCTGTGGTTGGTGTTTTATGTTGGGTGATTGCATATGACTCCAATTGTGGTAACCATCCTTAAAAATATTTTTAATGGCTTATTGAAGTTAAGGGAGAATAAAGAATGTAGCTGAAGAGTTTGACATATAAAGTAGGAAATGTGCTTTTGACATTAGGTTTCCCTCCAGCACTGAAAAAAGTAATTGCAGGAGAATCTCTTGGTTGGTATTAAAAGTAGTATAAATAGTGCACTTGAGGAGGCAAAAGGAAGTTAATTGGTATGGTCTGGAACTTTATTTTTGAAGTTCGATCCTGCTTCCTTTCAGACAAAGCAAGACCAGCACACACCAATAAGAAGGAATGACAGGGAGAAAATATGTCTTGTGCTGGTTTTCACTTATAGCTCACAGTGGGAAGGCATGGACCCAGCCCTTGGTTTGAAAAAAACATTTGGAGACATGGAAAGCTTTTACCAGCATTGTGCTCCTTAAGATATTGCTCCTATCTGGCCTCTCTTGGATCTGCAGCTGGAGTCAAGTTTTGTGTTGGCACATTGCGTGAAGCTGGGACTGAGTTTGCCTAGGGGACTGACGGCCTTTGGGTGCTCTTCTCTGCAAACGTGGGCAGGAGTCCTTTCAGAGTCCCCGGTGAAGGACTCCCCCAAGGAGCCCAGGAGATGGTGAGGGAGGGATCTGCCAGGGTTACACTGTGCTTCTTCCAGTCATTTTTCATTTAGTGACCACATGTCAGCACTACCAGCCTAGGAAACATGCCTGTGAGCCTGGCTGCAATCATCTGTCTCACATCTCTAATATTTCTGCTTGTTATCCCACCAGTGGATAGCATTACTGCAAAATGTCTTGTTGAAATCAATCCTGCTCATACCTCATGTTTTATCTCCAGCTTGTGGTTACTTTTGTTTGCCACTCTAACTAACAAGCCGAGACAGGTCCCCCGCACATCGTGACACTTAGAAAATGGGTCCTGTGTAATCACACCTTTCAACTTCAACTGGGGGTCCCTGAAAACTATTTCTCTCTCTTTAATAGAGGCTTATTTTCCTGCTATGGCTCAAATCTTACTCCTCTGGCTCAGAACGTGTCACAGGGATGACTTACACATTCATAGCAGGCAGGACTGTTTCCTTGCCGAGTATGTGACAATATATACCCCACAGTGGCCTCTTACAGACAACGTGGGACTACAGTTGTTCACAAGCCCTATCTTAAATATCACAGATTCCTTAGTCTGGAGAGTGAAGCTGTAGGGCCCTCTTGTGGGAAGAAAGCAGCAGTCCTGCTTGTTGTGACATGTGTATACTCGGGTGAAAACCTGCAGTGAACTTGTGCTGTCTCCTGTCAAAGCGTTGTATTGTGATACACATTGTGTGACAGCCTGGGTATCTTTCATTGGTGCTCAAATATGATTCTTATCTGCAAGCTTGGAAATGAGAAAGGGTTGGATTTATAAACCTCAGCCCTGCATATGGCTGCTGACTTCTCCACGTCTGTCCCTGATTTTCTGGAGTGTTTTTTTCTCTACCCTAGTCATGGATATTAACTCCTAAAACCAACCTCTCTGCTCCATTCAACTAGGCCCAGTGATGGTGGCACTTCATTCATATGTGGATGAATTGAGCCTACACCATGGTCATGCCATGACTTGGGGACCTGCCAGATCACTTTCTTTCTTCCAGCTGCTCACCACAGTTCCTCACGCCCCAGCACAACTGCACTCCTACTGCGGAGGAGTGTGGCTCAGTGGCCTCACCTCCTTGCAATGTACCCTCTCCTCTCTGCCTCTTGCCTCCTCGCCTCCATGGCTTCCTGGAGGCTTCAAACACCTTTTGTATCTTTGTGCCTGTTTCAAGGAACTGGAGGCCTCATCTACATCGGGGTGTTATCCATGTGTTTAGAGGAGCTGTGAGCTAGCTGCACGCAGTGAAGGTTGCTGCAGCTGGGGCTCACAGGCAGGCAGAATTAGGACAGGCACCTGCTTTATGTCAGATCTGTGGACAGGAGACGTCAGGTTTTAGCTCCTGAGTATGCCTAAAAAGTTAGTGAGTGGAGCTGTGTCTGGTTTCACTCCAGGCAGGCAATGGCAGGAGTTGGGTGTTGGATCTTTTGTACTGAACCACACTAGGGTGGCTGAGGGAGTGGCGACAGCAAGGCATGACAGCAATTCAGAAATCCTTGACCCAAGCCTGGCATAACTCCCCAGCACAAAACTTTTCATGCTGAGCATCCCAAACGTATTTGAGTATGTGACTCTGTCTCTCTTAGTCACGTCCAGAAGCTTTGGACCTTTTCCTATAGACCAAGACCCTTTTCTGACATTAAGCACTCTTCTTTGAGGGAGGATGATGCCTATTTGCTACTCAGTACCCTAATAGCTCTATGGTGCAAGAACAAAGCAACACAACAACAACCAACCCTTCTGAAGCTCAAGTTAGGAGAAAGGTCATTGTCATTATTATATCATTTTTATTACTATATTGACAGGTGTTTGCATATTTTTACCTCCTGTTCTGATTTCAGTCCATCTCTGCCTCTGCTGTGACAGCTTCATGTCCTCAGGCATCCCATCTATTTAGCTGCAGTAAAATAATCTCCTAAATTACAACCCAATCACACTCTTTCTTTAATACATACAGTTAAAAATTTCTACTACAGTTATCTCAAATGTTGAACTTAATAATATATAAATCAACCCAGGAAATTCTTGGAAATATTTACATTATTGCAAATTATAAGAATCAAAAATATGAGAAGTGAGATGCTCTAAGTCTACTCGGAAATTATCACATATAAGTAAAACCCAATTTCAGAATAACTGATACAATATGAACTTTTGTCTTTCTAAGACTATTTTCTGGAGTTCCATTTTCATTGTTTTCTGATGTCAAAATGACTAATTTGTATTAATTTTTCATGAAGTAATAGTCAAACTCATAACTGAATGTGGGCCAGTGTTGTAGCTACATCTTCTATTGGTTTATTAGGGATGTAATTAATGGGTTCTAAAATCTACTTGAAC
The DNA here is from genome assembly GCA_013400535.1 of Scopus umbretta. Classification (NCBI taxonomy): domain Eukaryota; kingdom Metazoa; phylum Chordata; class Aves; order Pelecaniformes; family Scopidae; genus Scopus; species Scopus umbretta. The sequence goes on along the minus strand of VZTL01076747.1, from coordinate 22,609 downwards.
CTGACATGGACAGTTTGCTGCTTTTTCTAGTTAAAGGATTACCCCAATAACCCCTCCTTGCCACTGTTATGGGAGGATGTAGAAAGTAAAGAGATGCCTCTTGAAAGAACTGACAAAAATCAACAAGCCATTGATGAGTTGAGGAGGAATGCTTCAAGAGCAGAGGTTATTTGTCTTTTCTTATTTGGTGTTTTTGTATGGATGTACAAGGCTTTTAGGAGCAAAACTTATGTTTTGGCAGGATGTCTTACCCTTGTCATGGAATCCATGAAAGCGGAAACAAAGAGCAAGATGTTTTATAGTTCAGAGTAAGTGATGCTGGGTAGAGGTATGCTGAGGGTTTTAAGGGAAATGTTGCTGATTTTGGAACAAAAGCTATTGATGAGCTGTTGAAACCTATTGAACCAAAACCGCTGAACTGTACTGTGTATGCTGCTGACATGGATCCTGAACATCACAAACTGGAATAAGAGGCTGAAAGACAGAGCAAAACCTTCATCACCTCCAGCAACAAATACATACAGATCACAAGATCTGGAGCAAGCACAGGACCTCAGTAGACACCTAGCAATATTACACCAAAACCTGTTGCACACCCGGCTGCATCTCTGAGTTGCCTTGTTCATGGGAATACCACAAACTAAATTAAACAATTGAATATTCAGTTTCTTATGTGATCTGCTAAACATGAGAGCTTGGATTCTAGGAAAACTAGCATGACTCAGGAGACTTGTGTTATTCGAATTAGCAGCAAGTATTAGGAAGAAGGATCAGGCAGCCTATTGTTCTGCCCTGAGGGCAATCACTTATAATACTGCAAAATCCCAAATCTGTATAGCTTTGGAGTGCTTACATTTATTTTGTGCAGTGTGTAAGGTATTAGAAGAAGGAACTCAATTCACCTTAATTTACTTCTCTCCTTCTGGGACAAAGGATGCTTCAAAAATGAAATTCCATTTGATTTCCATAGTGTTCTTTGACTAAAATTCTATATGCAATCTATAAACCAGTGCAGGAATTGTACTTACAGAGCTGACATAACATTTTGTTATTTCTTTTTGCAGTAGTGCTTTGCTGGGCCTGCCTTATATCTAACAGGCGGTGGCACAGCTTTAAGAGTCCTGTTGGTCTTATTCCACCTTACGCCTTGCTGGCAAAATCCCCAGTTTTCTGGGCTGCAGGGAGACATTCCCTTTGTGTGCCCTTTTCAGCCATCCCAAGTGTTTCGAATTGTGTTCCAAATCTGTGGTCTTAATAGAGATCCAGGTTATGGAGCCATTCCACAAGTATATATTTAGACCCAGTTCAGCAAAGGTCTAAAAATGTGTCTAAATCAAAATATGACAAGGCAGCACCATCCAGAGATACCTTAGCTGCCTTGGAACAAACTAATGCCGTGCTGGAAGCAGTATAGCCATGGTGGTACAATGGTCTTCTGGGGACATTTTAGGTCTGTTGGAGCCATGCATGTTAGCCTTGATACTGTCATTTTGGAAATTTGGCACATTCCTTGAGCACTCCCACTAATTTGTTCAGAGCTAGTCTAGGTAGCGCTATATAGTATTGTAGGTATGATTTCTGTGGATGTATTCCCCTTCCAATAACACAGATAAACGCTCTGTTATTGGGCTGAGTTGGGATATTGCTGTCTGGTTTTCAGCATTGCGGCTCAAAACATGTGCCCATTTTAGTGGGAAATGTGGTGCTCAAAACAGTGCCCATAGGGCACAATCCTGCACCGTTGAAGTCAGTTGGGGTTTCACCATTGACTTCCATTGGGAAAAAAAATCAGGCATCCCAGCAGCTGTCACTGCAATATTACTGTAAGATATTGGTAGGTAGCTGCAGGCAATGTGATTTGGAAGAACAAATTCGAGCAGACAGGGGTTAGATCAATATCTGAAGGATGATTATCTTGGTCAGCACAGTATTTTCCATAGCCTAATCCAATCTAAACAATCTCTAAATATATCACAGACTGTGAAATTTCAATCCCTGTCCTGTCAGCCTATTCATGTGAAGATGGATGACATGCCTGATGAAGTCAAAGGGCCTGATTCTGCTACTGCTGAAGTAACTAATAAATCTTCCATTAACTTCAGAGAAGCCCTGAAAGAGTCACTTTGTCATATTGCTCAATTAAACAGAGGTAGCGGATGCTTTCCAGGTATAATGGGTTCAGAGCAGTTGCGTGTGCACAGGCCTTCTCCCCAAAGGAAAGAATCATCTCTGCAAACTTTTGGAAATCAAAAAACAAAAACAAGCCAAAAAGAAATGGAGATGATGTTCAGAATGGGAGGCTGATATTTTAGGCAGCTCTTGACCAGGACAGATTGCATAGGGACTCAGTGAAAGCCACTTATTGTAGTAATTTTTTGCAGGGGCCAGGTGCTCTCAAATGTGGGCAGATGTGCTAATGTGCTCCACTGCAACCCCTTGCCTAAGGCCATGCATGTGCTTGGAGGAGGGGGGCACTGCTGGACAGCAAAATCTTCATCTGGGATGACACGAAGTTAAAGAAATGAGAAAATTGGACAAAATCTGGTGGCTTTCACATTGAGAAGAAATTTGCCTGGGATTCAGCTGGGCTTTTTGCAGAAAAGGTGGCCATCAGGACTACAGCTTGGACAGCCAGAAGGCTCCCAAAGTGGGGCAGCAGCCCAAGGAGGGTGCAGGTTGAGGGCAGGTTTTGGTATGGTGTCCCTGGGTTGCCGGTAGCAATCCACCCAGGCAACCTTATGGGCCAAATATGAATGGGGTGAAGTATGTTTGTAGACTTGTTACAGATCTAAGACCAGCCAGATACGATTAATTGCCGTTGCAGTAATGAGCTTGTGGATAAGCTTACAGCAGCACTTGTTAAGTAACTCTCTGGGAAGAAATATTTCTCTTCACCCAGGTGGAACCCCCCAGCCAGCATTGAGAGAAGGTTTCATTGTCATGATGGGAAGACTATGAAAAATAAGAGTGGAAATTCACTCAGCAGATCAGCCCAGCAGGCTCCAGGCTGGAACCGTAATTCTGACTCCAGCAGTCTTTGCTTTGCCCTCGATGCAATCACATACACATAAGCCTCTTCCTGTTTATTGCAGTAAATAAATATTTTGCCAAACTGAAAAAAATAACAAACTTGATATGATAATGAGGTTAAAATTTCAGGTATATCTATAACCATATTTTTAAAAGAAGCTTCAAACCCCTTTTGTGTTGCTCACAGGAATTCATTCTGCCTGCTACTAAAACTCCAGTGCTTTAATTATATTAAACATTTAAATCTTTACTTTGACTGCTGCATGTTGTTTAAAACTTAAAAGAGCTACAAACAACTTTGGATGCCTGTGTGGCTTCAACAGATATTTTCCTTATCATTACAATACATTCTTTTTTATTTCTCAGTTCCAAAATACTGTCAAATATTGTCAAATTATGTGAAATGTCAAAAAAATAAAGTTGAACTGAATAGTATGGGGAAAAATCAGCCAGTATCCACCTTTTTGGGTGTATAGTCAAGTGACAAAGTAATGGATTTTGAAAACAATCATGTCAACAATGATGCCTGGAAGCTCACCTGGGTTACGGATTAACCATGCCACGGATACAGAAACACACAAACACTTTTTTTCTATGTGCAGTCAGCTTGGATCCAGGAGAACACAAATTGCCTGCACTTTTGCCAAGACAGCTCAGGGCTGGAGCCAGTCTACCTGCTGATGCTTGGTATGCAAATGAAATCAATACCTGCGGAGGCATCCCCCCTATGCTCCTCAGGACTTTTTAGGCATTACAATAACAATCATTCTCTATAGCTATAGCATTTGTAAGCAAAGCACACCAGAGAGGTTGGCCAACTCATTCATTAAAATAGGTAAAAAAAATGTATTTGAAGAGAAATACAGGGTAATAGCTGCATCATTCCTTTGTAATTTACAGCACATAGATTACTTGGGCCAGGTCCTGCATTCACAAATTCAGCAGCAACTTTGATACTGGTTCAGCACATATAGGATGAAACCTGCTCAGGCTACTCTGAAATTCTAAGATAAGGTTAATGTCAAAGAAAATTCGTTTCGTTCCAATTAGGATTTGGCAACAGATGAAGCATTTTCCAGTACTAACCGTTCAGACAGGTATAGTTGCAGGGTGGCTAACTCAGGCATCCAGGACTCAGCGGTACCTATGCTGGGCTCAGCTTGCTCTTCAGGAAAGTTGGATGTGTCCAGTGATTATATATATGGTGGGGGCAAAATAAAGAGCTGCTTGAGGTTGGTAGTAGAGGGCGGGTCATGGTGACCTCATGACTCCTTCTAAATAGGAACATTTTCCTTGGCTACTAGTCGGGAGATTGAAGCAGTGCTCCCCGGGGGCAATCAGGTTGCTAAATCAACCAATACTCGCGTGACCTGCTCTGGTCAAGACCAGCATTCTGGTTTGAAATTAACTGGTTTTATCTGGAAAATTGAAACTCATTCATAAGACAAGGAATTTTGATTGGTGCTGTTTTTTAAGAATGGACTTGGTCTACTGGTTGATGAGTTTGCTATTTAGCTACAGTTTACATTAACTTTACTTTGGTTTTGCAAAAAGATTAAATCAAATTGTCCATATCTGCCACATGTTGGATTATGCTACATGCATGCTGTTATTGCTACAATGACAATTAGGTGATGTCATGTCTACTTTGTTCTTTGTGCATTCTTCCCCACATCTGGTATTTTGGGAAGAACTTAACATTCACTAAACCAGCAACAGATTACTCTAACATCTAATTCTTCTTGTACAAATTAAAGCACTGATCCTATGAAGATTTATTCATATGTTTGCTTTCATGTGCAATGGGTTGTCCCATTGAACTTGCAAAATGAATAAAGTTATGCTTATGCATAAGTGCTAGAAGGATTCGTGCCTAAATAATGAAAGTGAACACTCACTGTATATAATTATCCATAACCTTCAGCTATAAACACAGCAGAATCCACCTCTAAAATAAATGTAGGAAATGGAATGAAATGGAGAAGTCTGTGAGAGTATTTTTACTTTGCCTCATTCACAGCAATTTTGCGCTGTTAGTAATAACCAAACTGGTAATCTAAATTGCCTGCTGCTTGTGCTATATATGAACTCTGGCACATGATCTGGTTTCTGTATCCATTTAGACACTTACTATTGCCAATAGATGTTAAAGGTGAAAGAGGGGTGGAAAGAAAAGTCTCTAAATAATTTCAGTGCACTTTGGAGACCCCAGTCTATCGCTAACAGCTATCCATTACTTTAAGAAAATTAATAGACATGATTTTCACCATACATGCTGTCCATTGCCTTCAGAATGATTTTAACATTGCCAGTCTAGACATATTTTGCCACTTACATGTCCTTAGTCCTCAGGTTTTAAATCAATTCAGTTTTATTCAGAGCTGGCCAAAATACAGAATTTCAAGCTGACAGACAATAATAATAGTTGCTCAAAAATATCTAATGAACTGGAACTTTGAAAACATAAATTTCTCACAGAGGCCCTGTGGTGTGAAAGAAAATGGTATTGCTGTTTCTTTCACCACTGCCAAGAGAGGAGTTGATTGAACGCACAAGCTCCAGAGGTCTCCAGGTTGACTGTCCACCATGTTCCCTGGGCTGTGTACAACACTCCCAGGCTCCTGGGCTGTCATCTTGTGATTTGAAAGTTTGTGTGGTAGGCTGTGATGTTTTATAGATCAAGGAATTGATTTTTCTTTCTGGAAATGGACCAGGAGAGGTTGTGCAGCTACTCCCAGCTTCAGCATCCTGGTTCTGCGATTGGAACATGGGAGCCTGGAAACCTGAGGCTGGAACCAGGATGCCACGGCACTCAGGCAGCCGGCTTCACAGCACTGTCAACTTTCTCATTCAAGAGGCATGGCTCAAGGGAGCTGTGCATGCAAGGGACTCCAACCTGCTGCTATAAAGGCATGGCCCTGAGAGCCCTGAGGTCTCTAAGGGCAAAGAGGCCCCGGTCTTGGCTCTGGAGGGCAGGGCTGGGAAGACCTAGGTGCCTGGGTCTCTCCAGCTTCTTGTAGAAGCATTAAGTCCTTGTCATTATTCTCTGAAGCCAGGCAAGTTTCTGTGGGAGAGATGCCTGTGGTCTACCAAGATCTCAAGAAACTTGAGGTGTTTCAATTGAAGGCTTTCAATTCATACTCCAGCTTTTTCAGAGAATTTCATCAAAACTTTTCTGACCTGGTCTAGCTAGGACATGTGGCACTCAGAAAATGTATTCTGAAAAAAATGAATTTGATTTAAAAAAAAATTAAATGAACATGAGT